>JAWZYU010000026.1:424200-525523 GCA_038380435.1 Ryuthela nishihirai
GGGTTAGCGCGCTTGGCTACTGCTCTAAGGGATCTGGGTTCGAGTCCCGGGTAAGGCATGGATGTATGTGTCGTTTTTCTGCTGAGGTCCTGCCATCCTCTCAGACCTTCTACTGTGGCATATAAACTGACAGGCTCCTGTCAGACCTCTGGCAAGCAGCTGCTTACCACAGATGTCTAGCAGGAGCCTGTCAGTTTATATGCTACAGTAGAAGGTCTGTGAGGATGGCAGAACCTCAGCAGAGAAACAGCACACACATCCATTCCTTACCTGGGGCTCGAACCCAGGTCCCTTAAGGGTTCAGAACCCAGGTCCCTTAGATCAGTAGCCAAGCGTACTAACCACTCGGCTATGGGACGGCGTACCAACGGCAATGACTTTTGATGGATATACACAGGCATGAAAGAAGATTTTTTCCAACACATGGATGTGTGGAATCTCACGTCGGCTCACGTACAGGCGGTCACTCCACTGAAGCCATCTTACAGTGGTAATAAAGTGAAATGTATGGTAGCGAAAATTCAGTGCCACAGTATTTGCTATTTCTCCCTAAGTATTCCGCAAATAGAGCATGATTTCTTGTTTTTTCAATGCGAAATTAATATATCTAAATACTTGCTGATTCCTTTCTATTCGTGAATTTTGGCGTTGCTGAAAAAACGAAACCTAATAACAAGATATAAAGTTGCTATCTAGTGTATTGTTTCTAAACCGATTTTAGTTCTTAAAACTTAAAGAAAATTTTTAGAAAGAAAATAAACTTTTCACTTATATTTTAACTTTCATCACTGAGCTTCCTTATTCTAAATCCAGATGCCAAATTTAAGCATTTTCTTTAAAATAACATGTATATTGTAGATTCGCAGCTGTATAACATTTTTCCTTTCCATTTCAAAAGTTCCCTAAATAATTTTCTTGAAAAATTTGTGATAATCAATTTCTGTTAATATTTTTTTTTTGCCTTCTTTAAAAAAATTAACAGCAATTTTTTTTGTTCTATGCACGAAGCACAGGACAAACATCCATTTCTGCCCTGTCCCTGTATAGAATGGCATGACTTTGTCCTGTGCTGTCCCTGTATAAGAGGTCTGTCCTAAAAATATATTTAAAATAGATTAAAATAACCGACACCAGAAATAAATTTAAAAAGTTAAAGAACTGTAAAATTTTATTCCATATAAAATATAATTTAAACGTATCCTGCCCGATGGATATTTTATTAATTAGGAAATCTTATTTTATTCTTATTCTCTACCCGCCCCTCCCGAAAATATATTCTGGGTAAGTGCCTTTAGTATTCTCATCGAAAAATTGCATTATCACATAAAAGTAACTAATAAAGTACCAACGTAAGTGCGAGCATTTGAAACTTGAAACTTTCGTGCGATGATAAAATAAAAGGATTATGTGTTGGATCCTGTATTATGCTACTCCAGTAGCGTAATGTCAGGTGATTAATTGGTAAAAATGGACTTTTTAGCTGGAATATTTAAATGCAGTACCATCATCCAAAGTTGCCGCCCTCAAGTAAATTTACTTTTCACCACTTCAAATAACTTTACTGTTGCCTTCCCCATCTTAAGTAAATTTACCTTTTTTTGTACGTACAACTGATTTTATTTTTTGCGCTTCAGGCGATTATGCTATTTTCATCATCTCAAACGATTTTGCCATTTTTGTGACTGTTGGGTCAGTCTAGAACAGAAGCACTAGCAGTCATTCAAAATGTTTTTTCAAGTTGATGAAAACAAAGAAAAACAAATATTAAACCTTTTAGTGAAATAAGAGTATTTTACAAGGCTTAAACATGGAGGTAGGAAGAGAGAGAGATGCCCTATTGCTTGAAAAACTAACCGACGTCGCCATATTACTCTTACTCGTAAGCTTCGGCTATCTGTGTTACCCATGTAGGTAGTAAGAGAAGGAGGCGCCCTATCGCTTGAAAACTGTAACCGAGCGTCGCCATATTGTTGCTACTCGTAAGCGTGTTATCACGGTTAAAGAACGACAGATTGCAAAAAAAGAATGGGTACGTGCATCGCGTTTGAATGCATGAACAAACCTGCGAAAAAGATCAAAGTGATAACATTTCATAGGTAAGAAGTAACGCTAAAGTTTTGCTTTGCAAATGGAAAACTTTTTTTCTTATTTCAACTCTTTATGACAGCAGCATAATTAGGACTTGCGGGAGGAGAGAGCGAAAACTTGGGAATCGAGGTTGCGAAACTTCCCAGTATTTTAAATGTAAACCGATTAAATAAATGTTCATTATAAATTCAGAGAAAGAAATAATAAATCAAGAAATGGGAGAGAACATAATACGCACATTATTAATTTCCTATTCTTTTGATGAACCCTTCCGAAAGGCTACAGAATTTCCGTTATGCCAGTGAGAACCTACTTCGAAACTCTAAAATTTCTAAAATATGCATTTAATGGAAAAATGTTACTAAAGATAAATTCAAGATCATAATCAAAACTATTTAAATCTCGATTTTAAACAATATTCGTTTAGTATTTAAATAGTGGCGGAAGCTGGAATATTAAGTAATAATCTTCCATGTTATGCCAGTCAGGACCTAACTTGAAAGCTTTATAACTTCTAAAATATGCATTTAATGGAAAAATGTGTCTGAAGATAAATTAAAGATCATAATTAAATCTATTGAAATCTCGTTTTTAAACAAATTCGTTCTGTATTTAAATAAGTGGCGGAAGCTGGAATATAAAGTAATAATCTTCCATGTTATGACAGTGAGGATCTAACTTGGAAGCTCTATAACTTCTAAAATATGCATTTAATGGAAAAATGTGACTGAAGACAAATTAAATTCATAATCAAATCTATTTAAATATAGATTTTAAACAATATTTGTTAAGTATTTAAAGAGTTATGGGCGCTAAAAGATTTCATGATAAATTATGTTCCATGTCGATGGAATTATAACTAAATATCAAATGTATTTAAATCTCCATTTTCAACGATATTCAAGCAATTTAATGGAAAAATATGACTGAAGATAAATAGAAGTCATAATCAAAACTATTTAAGTTTCTATTTTAAACAATATTCAGTATTTAAGCCTATATTAAAGTCTAAATATTTCACAACGAAGTTCCTGCTTTTTATTCAAAAGAGTTTTTTTTTGTTAATATTTACATTTTTTCCTATATAAGAGATCTGAGTTATCACAGTTTACTCTGAACGTTAGAAACTAGATATATGTAGTGAAACCTGCACTGGATATATGTAATTCTACAATCAATCCCTATTTTATGAAAAATATGGTGTAGCTTTCATTTGATATGTCATTTCTTATTGCTAACTTTAAATGGGATTAAAGAACTGTGTTTAAAACGTAAACAAACGCAAAACTGAAGCAGAAAAAGTATTTTTTTTTTAATATATATTAAACATCTCTTGGCCTTTCAAGAAAAAAAAACTCGATTTAGCAATATTCGGGAAAAATATTTTTTTTTTGTACATGAAACAAATGCGATTTTATTGAGCAGTATTCGTATAAAGCAGACGTGTCCAACCCGCGGCCCTGGACAGCTAGAAATGCGGCCCGCAAAATCGTAAAGTTTACGTGTTTACGACATAGGCTTTCAACATGATTATGTGATTTTCAGCAAGTTTTTGATATCCCACTAGTTTCATGTTGCCCTTTTTTTAATTTTATGATAAAAAACAAGAAAATAAATGAAGCTTTATTATTCATATACATTAACTATATTACATATTTTATGTGCGGCTCAAAACAATTCATCTTCACTCAATGTGCCCCAGAGGAGTCAAATCTTCACTCAATGTGCCTCAGAGGAGTCAAATCTTCACTCATTGTGGCCAGGGAAGTCAAATCTTCACTCAATATGGGCCAGGGAAGTCAAAAGGTTGGACACGCCTGGTATAAAGCATTGGGTTATATTACAATTGACGTGCAGTGTGCGGCTTTCTGAGTAGTAACAACAGGGCTAACGCCATTCTGCGCGGCTACACTATATATAATAAATAAATACCCCCTCAAGCAGCTGCTTGCCACAGAGGTCTGACAGGAGCCTGTCAGTTTATGTGCCATAGTAGAAGGTCTGTGAGGATGGCAGGACCTCAACAGAAAAACAACACACACATCCATGCCTTACCCGGGGCTCGAACCCAGGTCCCTTAGATCAGTAGCCAAGCGTGCTAACCACTCATACTGCTCAATAAAACCGCAATTGTTTCATGTACGCAAAAGATTCTCATTCAGCATTTAAAGGTTTTTATATAATTTCTTTTTGTAGTAATAGTAATTGAAACTCTTTGATTAAATTAGCAGACTATTTCGACAACTATTGCTAAATAAAATCGATTTTTTTTGGGGGGGGAAGATTCTTTTTCTATCAAAAAGGTCTTTTTTTGGCTTTGGATTTGGATTATTTTTTTCTTTTAAACACAGTTTTTTTAACCCCACTTAAGGTTAGTCAACAAATTACATATCATATGAAAGCTATGCAGCATCTTTTTCGTAAAATAGGAATTGATTGTAGAATTATAACCAATGCAGGACCTGATCTAGGGAGTCCCCACCCCCTTCCAGAATGCTAGTAAGTGTAATAGGGACAAAAAATTATTAAACTTATTTATATTTCATGTTATTGAATAATAAATTTATGCTTAAATTTTTTAAAGACCTGTAAAACGGAGTGGAAAATGTTATATTGCATTGGAGTATGAGGTCGATTGAGTTTTATTTTTCCCTCAACCACTTTAACTTGATTCTTTTCTAGATTCTGTCCTGATTCAGTGGAACTTTGGGAAGGAAATTCTCCCCAGGGAAAAATTCAAAATGCAAATTCTTGGAATATGTCAAATGACACCTTATCTTTTATATAAGCTACATAAAATTAATTTAAAGTTTGCAGCAAATACACCAAATGAAAAAAACGTATGGCAACTGATATAGAATATGGTAAAGCATAATATTTAAAAGTTGTATCATTGTTCAATCAAAAGTTTCTAATGTCGAAAGTGGATATTTAAATAGAATTTATTATAATTTTTAATTTATCTTCAGTCACATTTTTCCATTAAATGCATGGTTTAGAAGTTATAGAGCTTCCATGTTAGATTCTCACTGTCATAAATATGAAAGTTTCAACAGATTTGACTAAGATCGTTATTTTATTTTTTGTATGTTTTCCATACAAAGCTTATTTAAAGAGTTACATTATCTTCGATCTGTAAATGGTAGCTAGGTAGTCATTGGAAGGAGAGCTATGCACCAATCCCCTGTGATGATGCATAGAACCGGTCAGGCCTAGCACCAATGTCCAACCCTGCCTTCTCGTGGCGCAGGCTGTTACTACCTTTCAAAAGAGATACTCTCTTGTGGAAGTGAACGAAAGGGGAGGGCTGCCAGATTAGTGTGGCCTACTGATCTGGACAACTATGGCTACTTTTTTTTCTTTTTTTTTCTACCCTGCTGAGGAGTCGTCAATCACACAGGGTCCTGGTGCTGACCATATAAAACACTGGACAGGGCTGAAATAAAGCTCTGAGCTTGATTATGGATCCTGAATTTGCTGCACTGGTGGGTGGGCTTCTCTGGAGGGAAAATATTCCGCTGTGTTTTTTGTTTGTTCGTGGGTTGACAGCCCCAAGTGAATATATTCACAGGATACGTTTATCAGTTGCTGGATAATCCTGAGCACAGGTCATCGCAGGCACCTGAACTCTTGTTTCTACTGGCATCGTCAAATTCTACATTGGAGGAAGTCTTCCAGTGTAGATGGCTTCAGCCTTTAGTAAGGGGGGACAAGTCTTTGCCCCCACCTGCGATTAGGGGGCTGTTTGATATTGTCGACATTCCCTCTCTCAATAAACATAGTTTCTTTAAACATCCAGTAACCATTTTCTCTTCATAAGTAGTTGGAATGTGAGGACTCTGCACAAAGCATATTTTCTGGATGTCCTCACACAAGAATTCTGCCATTATAATTTAGATATTCTCGGCTTGCAAGAGACCAGATGAACATATAAAGGCCAGATTCTTAAAAATAATCTTTAATTTCTCTTTTCGGGGAGGAATGATAATAAGCATCACCAAGGCATGGGTCTGTTTCTCAGCAGACAGGCTAGTGATGCTCTTCTAGGATACGAGTGCATTAATGAAAGGTTTCTTACAGCAAAATTTCTGCCAAGCATTAAAGACTTGAATGTTATCTTCTGTTATGCCCCCACTGAGGATGCCGATGAGGATGGGAAGGATAGGTTTTTATTGACAACTTCAGGATATTTTGAATTCTGTCAAGAAAGGAGATATTATCCTTGTTATTGGTGACTTCAATGCCAAAGTTGGTACTGACTCTGACCTTTGGGGAGGGGTGATAGACCCGTTTGATATTGATAGCTGCAATGGGCAACATATCCTACAGGTAAATAAACTTAATGGTTTGAGAATAACTAACACTTATTACAAACACCGCGACATACATAAGTACACATGGGTTTTACCTGATGGCTGCATAAGAATATGATTGATTATATATTAACGGCAAAAGGGGTCATATAGGGGAGTTGAAACTGGATCTGACAACTAACTACCTTGTTAAAAGTGTCTTGCAACTTAAGAAGTGAGGTTAAAAAATTTACCTTTAACTTTGAATCTCTGAATAGTTATAGCTAAAGTTTATCATGATAGATTACTTTCTGATTATGACAGTCATGGTTTGCTTACTACTGAAGTTGACGAAGAATGGTACCATTTTAAACAGGCTTTTTTGGAAACTAACAGTACTTTTTTAGGAAAAAAGGAGCAGAGAAGGCAGAATTATTTCAGTGACAAGGCACTTGAGCTTATTTCAGAAAGAAAAAACTGCAGGAATGTCCTTAATCAATACACTACTTGTCCTAATAGAAAACATTACAGAGAGCTTAATAAACGTGTAAAGGATCAGTTAGCTGCTAATTAGAATCTGTAGCCTGATGGCTTGGCTGAAAAAGTCGAGGAAGCAGTTAGACAGCACAATAACAGAGAGCTGTACCAAAGAGTAAATGTTTTGTGTAGTAGAAAACGGACAGGTATACAGGGATTGAAGGATAAAAAAGATAAGGTTAAAGAAGGTGAGGATTCTGTCATGGATAGGTGGGCTGAGCATTTCAGTGATGTTCTAAATAATGTGGTTAGTTCTACTCCCATTTTTTGCAATGATGATAGGTGCATTGGTGGCTTTAATGTTGGTCCTATAACACAATCTGAAGCTATTTTGGCTATTTCTAAACTTAAACCTCATAAATCCCCAGGGATAGAGGAAATTACTACGAAAATGCTTAGAGCTGGGAATGCTTCGGTTGCCACTTGGATGACTGAAGTTTTGAATATCTTTTATGATAAAGGCATGGTTGCTAAGGATTTTACCAGAGCTATTGTTATCCCTATTTTCAAGAAAGGTGATCGCAGTTCTTCTGATAACTATAGGGGTATCAGCTTACTCTCTGTTCCAGGTAAAGTTCTTTGCATGATTGTGCTTAATAGAATTAAAAATCTGGTTGATAGGCAATTGCGTGATGAGCAATGTGGATTCAGAAGTGGTAGGGGATGTGTGGATCAGATATTTTCACTTAGGCAGATTCTTGAGAAACGTTTAAAGTTTCAGAAACCTTTGGTTGCTAGCTTTGTTGATTTCAAAAAGGCTTTCGACTCTGTTGATCATCATAATTTGTGGTTGATTGTGAGATCATATGGTATACCAGACAAGTTAATATAATGAAAGCTCTCTATAATAATACTGAGTCGTGTGTGAGAGTTGATAAGGCTTGTAGTAATTGGTTAAGTATTACTTCTGGTGTTCGAGAAGGGTGCATTTTGTCACCTTTTCTCTTTAGTTTGGCTATTGATTATGTTATGCGAAATTCACTGCAAGGGAAAGATTTTGGCCTTAAATGGGCTGGAGATACGAAAATTTTTGACAGATTAGGCTGATGATTTAGCCGTTTTGGCAAATGATGCTGATGAGATGAACTCTTTCATTAGGGCTGTTGGTGAAACTGGTAGTAGAGTAGGTTTGGTTATAAACAGAGAGCAAATGAAAGTGATGGAAATTGGTCAAGCAGGCTGTGATTCAGTTAATCTGAATGGTTGCAGTCTTGATCAGGTGTAACAGTTTAATTATCTTGGGAACTATGTAACAGATACTGGTAATGTGCGGCATGAGATTAACAGATGAATAGGGATTGCTGCCGGGACTTTTAAGAATCTATGGAGAGTGTGGAGAAATAGGCGTATACACCTAAAGACTAAAATTAGACTGTATAATAGTTTGGTTCTTTCTAGGGTTAGTTATGGTAGTGAAACTTGGACACTTTGTAAACAAGATAACAGGAAACTAGATGCTTTTGATTCCAGATGCTTACGCAGTAACTTGGGCATTAGGTGGTTCAACTTCGTAAGTAATGAAGAGGTTAGGAAAATGAGTCTGCAACCTCCTTTATGCAACATATTGTACAGAGAGAGAGACTCTGCTGGTTTGGCCATGTTGCCTGTATGGATAATTATAAATTGGCGAATAAGATTATGAACAGTGTGCCTAAAGGTCTCAGAAAGAGGGGGAGACCTAGGATGCGATGGGCAGACAATATGAAACAGGACCTTTTTAGAATTGGTGTGCAGTGGCCAGATGCAGTAGATGTAGCTCAGGATAGACTTGCTTGGAAAACTAAATTGCACGGTCTGGTTGGACCTCCGTAGCCCATGGCTGCTTGAGAATAATGATGATGATGATGATGGATTTACGCGCATAAGCTGTAGATTACCAAACGCGATCAGTGGATCTAAGCTTTATTAATAATTTCAAGGCCACTTGGAAAATTTCTCAACAGAATGTAGAATGATTGAAAGTGCGCAGAATATGAGTGTTTCATTCAGGTCATGAAAACTGAGTAAGATTTTAATATGCAAATTAGTTTGCACATAAAATGCTCAGAAACATTTCTTCCGTTTCTATTTACTCTATAATTCGGAAGAACTTAAAAACTAAAAGATATGCTGCGAAGTTATTACTGAACAAGTCGAAGATAAATATTACAGTGTAATATTTTTATGATCAAATAAATTTTTTTAAGAACAAAATAAAGTTAGTTTAATATATGAAAATGAAATACCCAATTTTTATTCTGTATGCAATATAATATGATTTATATCTAAAATGAAGGACAGCTCTAGTGACGACGAACTGCATGGTTGTGAAATCTTTCTTGGGGCCAAAAGAAGGTATGGCACTTTCACAGTCGACTTCAGCATCTAGTGTGGCAAATGGCTCAGATGCTCCCTCCCAGTTCTTCATACTTCATTGTACCTAGGGGATACATTAAAAATCACAAGGAAAAGGAATACAGGATAGGAAATAAAGAAAGTATAAAATTACTACATCACACAAGTTGACTGAAAAGACGCCATAAAGGAAAATAGTCATGAAAGATAAAAAAAAAAGTCCACGGATCCTGAAAAACAACAACAAAAAGGAGAACCCAGAAACATTTGCAAAAACATTCATTGTTACGAAATTCACTAAGTGGCTTTCCCATAGCAAAGCTGGGTAAAGGGTAAAGCATCACGAGTGTGTAGTAAAAGTCATGGAGGTAGGAAGAGAGGGCGGCACCTTATTGCATAAAAACTGTAGCCAGGGGGCATGGCTAAGTGGGGATGGGGAGAGGCTTCCCCCAAAGTAACTCGGAGTTGGCAAATTTCGAACCGACTTCGTAAAATCTAGGTGAGTTGTGAATATTTCTAATATTCTAAAATTTGTAATATTTAAAATTTGTAAATCGTCTGCCACGTCATGGGAGGGGCGATCTTTCCCTCTTTCCTCACGTGGGTAAAGCGACTGCCCTTGGCTTGACTGGACGAATTGGACACACAGCAACAGTTATTTTTGTAGCCTTTGTGAAAACACTTGTATCTGCTGAATTCAGTGTGTGTTAACTGTGTAGTGCTGATTCCTTCCTGAAACACGAGGAGAAAGTGTTGTATTCGAAATTGTCGTTCGAATTATGAAATGCCTTACGTTGCAGCGTTACAATTCCATAAGATGAGAAAGAGAAACTACTTCAGATAGGTAAAATTCCGAGAGAATGTGTTATAATTAATAAAACCGTTGTGGGTAACATTTTAAATCCTATGATATTATGAAGTTTTGGACGATATCATGAAATGATTGCCTCAAACTCAGTGTCCGACTTTGACCTTCTGAGGCCCTTAAGTTACTTCAAGTTTGAGAGCTCCCAAAAATTCGGAAGTCGAAATATACACAGTCGTATAATAATAATAATATTACGACCCAAGGAATCACAGTGTACTCGCCAATGGCTACCTGGCCATCCTCGCTGACCACATGCATCCCTTCGTGTTGGAATTTACATTGGTGGTGATGGTGTCTACCAACAGGACAATGCGCCCTGCCATGTCGCTAAGGTGATCTTCGTAAAATCTAGGTGAGTTGTGAAAATTTGTAATCTTTTTTTTTTGGAAAATTAAGGAGAGTTGTCAAAATCGAGGCAACTTGGCAAATCTAGGGCAGTTTGGAAAATGGGGAGACGGCAAAATTTAGAGCAGTTGGCAAAATTCGAAGCTACGTAGTAAAATACAGGTGAGTTGGCAAAATCGGGACAACTTGGCAAAATCTTTGGGTGTTGGCAAAATTCGGAGAGACTTGGTAAAATCTTGGGAAGTTCGCAAAATTCGGTGACTTGGCAAAATCTAGGGGCAGTTGACAAAATTCGGAGTGACTTGGGAAAATCGTGGAGAGTTGACAAAATTCAGGTGAGATGTAAAAATTCCAATCTTTTTCTGTAAAACTTATGACGTGTTGGCAAAATCGAGGCAACTTTGCAATATCTCAGAGTGACTTTGCAAAAACCAGGTGAGATGTAAAAATTGGGATTTGTTTTTCTGTAAAATTGTGGCGAGATCGAGGAAACTTGGCAAAATCTAAGGCAGTTGGCAAAATTCAAATCCACTTGGTAAAATACGACCGATTTCTGAAAATTGGGATTGTTTTGTGAAATTAAGGAGAATTGATAAAATTGAGAAAACTTGGCAAAATTTTGGGGAGTTTGAAAAATTTGAAGTGACTTGGTAAATTCAGGAGAGAAGTAAAAATTGGGATTGTTTTGCGAAATTAAAGAGTTAGTAAAATCGAGGCAACTTGGTAAAATCTAGGGAAGTTGGCAAAACTGGAAACCACTTGGTGAAATAAAGGTGAGTTGTGAAAATTGGAATTGGTTGTGATATTAAGGAGAGTTGGAGAAACCGAGAACTCTTGGCAAAATCTAAGGAAGTTGGCAAAATTGGAAGCCACTTGGTAAAATACAGAAAATACAGGGGAGTTGTGAAAATTGTGCCTTTCTTGTGCAATTAAGGAGAGTTGATAAAATTCGAAGTGACTTAGCAAATTCAGGGAAGATGTAAAAAGTGCGATTTTTCTGTAAAATTACGGCGAGTTGGCAAAATTCGAATCCACTTGGTAAAATATAGGCGAGTTGTGAAAATTGAGATTTGTTTTGTGAAATTAAGGAGTGTTGGACAAATCGAGGAACTTAACAAAATGTAGGGCAGTTGGCGAAATTCGAATCCACTTGGAAAATACGGGCGAGTTGTGATAACTGGGATTGGGTTTGTAAAATTAAGCAGAGTTGAGAAAATCGAGAAAACTTGGCAAAATCTTGGGGAGTTTGAAAAATCTGAAGTGACTTGGCAAATTTAGAAGAGATGTAAAGATTGGGATTAGTTTTGTGAAATTAAGGAGAGTTGGGCAAATCAAGGGAAAGTTCACACTGACTTGCTACAATTCAGGCGAGATGTAAATATTGGGATTATTTCTGTGAAATATGGCTAATTGGCGAAATTGGAAATCAAATGGCAAAATGCAGGAGAGTTGTGAAAATTGCCTTAATCCCCCCCCCCCCCCCCCTCCCTTTCCACGGAGAGAAAATCCAGGGTAAAAACGTGACAGAGACATTATTTGCCTAGTTGGCAAATTTTGATATTCGAGTTGGAAAATTTTTGATATTTCGCTACGCCCCTGACTGTAGCTTAGTTTAGGCGTATGTCCCGTCCTTCTCCAAACACAATGCAAAAAGTATCGGAGAAAAAGAGAGTCGCGAATTAATTCAAAATCAGGAGTAAATTTGGAAATATGTCAGCTAATGATTTTCTTTCGGATTTTCGCCTGACGAAGTTGATAACGAAGCTAACTGAAGAAGTTAACAACTATAATCTTCTCTGTGGGGAAAATGGATCAAAGAAAGTAAAATAAAGGAAATGATTTTAACTTACGATGAAAAGAAGTTGCTAGATTTTCATCTCAGGTTATGCTACTTACAAGGTAGAGTCTTATCAGATTGTAATGCATATGCAGATCACAAATAACCGAGAAGCAAAAAGAGTTAGAGTTGGAGGAAGAGCTGTTTTCATACGTGAAAATGATTGATAAGGGTGGTCTTACTTACCCCACAAATGAGCTATTTATGAGAACTGTTGTAAGTTATTTAGTGTTCTTAGAAATGATGTAGCAGGTAAATGAGGAAGTTTTTAAAAATCAAAGACAACTTTTGATGTTACTTATCATGGGTCTACTTGAATATTGAAGGGAAAATCTGCATATGCGGTAAAGCCTTCTGCTGGCTATTAAAGCATTGCCGAAAGTGCATTAGCAATGTATCGCTGAAGAATTATTCACAAACAAAAGAAAAAACAACAAATTCTACAAAATTAATATAAAGTATTTGAAAAGAACGTTAATAGTATTTAAATAATTGACAGCTTGATATACTAATTGTATCTCATACATTTTTTTTAAAAATTTGCTCTTACAATTCCTTTCCTGTTAATTATTACCGAAGTTGAATACAGAAAGCCTGTGAGATCTGTATTAGACATTGATGTTTATGTTGGTATAAATAAGAAAAAAAAAATACTGTTCTCAATTTGTTTTAAATCTATTAGATTTTAGTTTTATAGCGAATCTAATAATAAACAAAATCAAAGAAAATTTTTAACAAATGAATATAACAACTATGAAAATGATGTATCCATAGGTGATCTACAAATAATTTTGAACTTATTTCCATTTTATATAATGACCGTTGCTTTGGTTACAAAAGTGCATTATTCATAGTTTGGTCATTTATCACGGGATGTAAAGGAACACCACGATTCACATTAGAACAAAAGTTTCATTTTTTTAATTAACTGTAACTGCTAATTATGTGAAATAAATATGAGATGTAAATGTTGAAGTAAGACATGCCAAGTGTTATTTATATTGTCAAAATAGAAAAAAAAACTCGTGTAAATGTTCAAATGAAAATCCGATAGCAGCTTTATTATTAAAAGATAAAACTATGCTGGTTAATTTTTTTACAAAATGTAAAATATAATAGCACATCAAATAATAATGCGTAAGATAAACTTTCAACGGAATATGTCAAAAAGAAATTCAGTGTGAAGAATGCATTAATTTAAAAGTCGAAAAGCGTGCAAAAAGTTGCAACTTAATCCGAAATGCTGCAAAGCAAGCTAAGCGGTCGCCCCTTAACGTGACGCCACGATTTTAGCGATTTTAACTCTTAAGGCTTCTCAGCGTAATGCTAATTGCAGACTCGTGGATTACACAATGCCATTTCAGGAAGGGTTTGGTGCTTCCTGAACTTGCTGAGACATGTTCGACGTTAGCCATCAGTACGCTCTTCGCAGGGCCCATGGAGGTAGGAAGATAAGGAGACGCCCTAACGCGCTTTCCCTGTCCAAGGAAAATGATGCTTAGGCAGCAGGGCGGTAGCCATATTGTTGCATTCAAAACAAACCATCTGCCGCTGCAATCAAGCCTACTTTTCACGTGTTATACTCAGTTTTACTGTGCGTTATATACGGGAAGATTATTTTTTTTACGACTAAGAGAAAGCCCATTTAAGCTATTTGGAATTTATATTGTTTTTTTCAGTGCAATGAATACTTCAATACAGAATTACTGTATAGCACAACTATTTATGTATTTCGTTGAATACGACAATAACAAACAATTATCAGATTTTGAAAGTTTATTTATACTACACTGATAACAGTAGAAAACATTTTATGGATAAAACATAAAAGTTATATGTAATAGCAGCATTTAAACTGCAAAAAAATCGCATTTGTAAGATTCAGAAAATAGATGTTTTACGTTAAAAAAATTCTCATTCCACAAAAATAAAAAAAATTTGCTTAACAAAACTAAATAAAGCCAATAGTATAAGAAGTAAAAAGAACTAAAAAATATATATATTTATACAAAAAAGCCCCAGATGGTGGCTCGAACCCACCAGCTCTATGTTTGTACATTCAGCTTCACATCTCTCCCCCATCTCATGCTCATTCTTGTCCCTCAACCAGAGTTAAAAATCAATACAAAATACACAATTATTACAATCTCTCAAAAAAAAAATCTCATAAGGATTGAAATACATCCTTCCTCAGCCATAAAGGAAAATTTCAAAATATTATCTGAAAAAACTATACGAAAAAAAAAAGCAACTAAAAATTACACTAAGCAAAAATAATAAAAAAATAAAAAAATATAAGAAAAAGAAAAAAAAATATATCCACAAGGTGAAGGGAAGATAATATCCATTTAAAAAAAAAGGCAACGTTCCAGACAGTGGCTTGAACCCGACATCTCAGTGCCTGACTCCTCAGTCTCTCATACCTATCTTCATGTACGCCTAACCTACCCCTCAACCAAAGTAAAAATAAAATAACTACAAGCAATAAACTCGCTCTATTTGAAATCCATACAGAATTAAATAAATTCAGTATTCACCTTAAAAGGGACAATTAGAACCCTATCAGAAGAATTAACGAAAAGGAGAAAAGCATTACACTCTCCTCTCCTCTTTTAACAAAAATTATTTAAACAATTTGAATAATTTTCACCCTAACTAATGATCGCTGTCACTCACCTATGACAATTTACACCATATACATTAAATTAATCTAAAAAGAAATTCAAAAATATAAGACTCCAATCCAAGAAAAAAAGGGGGCATTTAAACAAAACCCTTATATGCTATCCAAATTTAAAAAAAAAAGAAAGAATATATTTCTCACCTTATGAAAATACTTTATTGTAATTTACTTTTCCCTTCTTACACTGAACTTATTAAATCATGAAGAGAGAGGAATTTAAACACTGAAACATTTAAACAAAATAATATCTAATACTCCCACCTGAAATAAAATAAAAAACAAAAAAGAAACTCCTTGATATTTTAATCACCTCTATTTAAAAGTATCTAAATTCATCATGCCTTAAATAGAATAAACACTAATATTCAATTACAGCCAACAAAATTTTTTAACTGAGAAAGCCTGCAGAAGGAATTCTCAAATAAGTGTAACGTAAAATCAATCAATCAGTATAAGAAGTACATCTTCACATTTATCACTGAGTACAATCCGAAGAAAATAAAAAAAAATCTGGTGAAGAATCGAGGTTTGTAACTCGAAATAAAATCGATTTCATAGCGGCGTAATTTCAACACGAAGTTGCTTGTATCATTATATAATTATTTAAACTTTTATAAAAATGACAAACTTACCGATGAAAGGTAATTCCTGGTATCTTTTTTGAAGGGCGATTCGTGCAGCCGTAAGCTGAACAGGCTGCCGTAATACAAATGTCGAAAAAAATTAAATTTTTATAGCGGAACACTTCGTTACTCACCTATACTACTGATCAATGTTTTGAATAGAACAACATGGCTGCCGCGCAGTCGCCGAAGCATCATTTTCAAGTGCTTAGGGCTCCTCCTCTTATCTTCCTACCTCCATGGCAGGGCCGGATTTTGACCTTCTGAGGCCATAGCTAAGGCATTATTTAAGAGGCGCTATAAATTCGAAAGGCGATATATATATAGTTATTCTGATCGAGATAAAAAAAATAAAATAAATAAATACCCCCTCAAGCAGCTGCTTGCCACAGAGGTCTTACAGGAGCCTGTCAGTTTATATGCCACAGTAGAAGATCTGAGAGGATGGAAAAATAAACATGAACTTGATGTGGTGAAAATATTATTGTAGCATTGGTAAGAAAGATAAGCAGTATATCCACAATAGAATAAAAATGAAAAAAAATTTCGTAATGCAGTAAAACGTTTCTCGGAGGCTCCTCGTATAGTGATGCCCAAAGATGAAGCTTAGTTAGCTTCTGCGTAAGTCCGGTCTTGCCACAGCGAAGTTCGTTTCAGCCACAGCGAAGATTGCATTATAATTGCTCTCCGAAACAAAGAACCCAAAACGAAAAATAAAAGTGCAGATGAAATTCTGGCTTTTAAAGAGAAGTAAATTTTTTCGTATTGGTTTGTAATTGTAACACTCGTTGTTTAACATTACTCTGTTACACACGCACAGACTGTTATTTACAGGGGCTCTTAACCTCTGTAGCACTTTGTGCCTCTTAGTGTCGCAGGCCCCTGGGACCTCACAGGAACAGGATTGTTTCAATAATATTTTACAGAAATTCCACAGAATTGTGGAAAACCTATTTTAAGTTTCACGCACGAACTCTTAAAAAATTGAAATCTTGAAAAAGAAACGGAATTTTTTTATCGCAGGTCAGGCTTCGTAAAGTCTGCCCCTAATGGTATATGAAAAAAGATATAAGGGATACTTTGCGTTCAGTATAACCCTAAATATATATAAAGGGAAAGAACTGTGGCAAGCAACTGATTGAGGAATAAATTATTTCTTTTATAGGAGAGAGATCAAGTACTTACAGTTACACCACTTATTAATATCAACATACTGACAACCAAATCAAAAAAGACGAAATTGATTTTGTTTAATTTGTAACTCTTACCCCCTCTGTTTAGGGGCGGGGGTGGCTCAGTCGGTAGCGCGCCAAGCTCGTAATCTGTAGTTTCCAGGTTCTGAGTCCCAGCTGGGTCAGCGTTGAGCCCGCTGACTTAGAGCTCAGCGTTGAGTCCCCTCTGGGTCACCGATGGCCTTGGAAAGGCCGTCGTCCATCCCATACCTCTGTGCACGTTACGGATGGGACGTTAAGCCGTGGTCCCGTGTGCGGGAGAGCCATACCCCTGTGCACGTTATAAGAACACGCTGGATGGCCCCATCTGTCTCCCAACAGCTGTTCCAGTTGGTCTCTTCCCCCAACCTTCTCTGAGCCTTTGGGGTCCATGTGACTCTGGCCATTTAGCCCATGGTGTGCAAGAAAGTGCCGCTCAGAGGTTGTTGGTAGAACAACCCAACCCAACGAATTTACTGTAATGCTTTATGTATACTCTCGTGGTGCACAAAACTCTTGATCAGACAGGTTAAAATAGCTCAGGATCATCCAGGAACGAAGAAGAGGCAGGATGCGTTATAGTCACTTGATCACTTATCAGAATAAATTCCCTCGCTTGAAAGATAATTATTCTGATAAGTGATCAAGTGACTATAACGCATCCTGCCTCTTCTTCGTTCCTGGATGATCCTGAGCTATTTTAACCTGTCTGATCAAGAGTTTTGTGCACCACGAGAGTATACATAAAGCATTACAGTAAATTCGTTTGGTTGTTTTACCTTTGAGCGGGGGAATTTTGAATTGTCATAATTAAGGAATTCCCATATTTCATTAATATTTTCGATACGGTTCCAAGTTAGATACGTATTTATTTTGTTTCCCTTTAGATTAGATATCTGACATCTTAAATTAATAATAAGAGCTTCAAACCTATGGCTTATATCTCGAAGTCTAAAACAGGGCCTGATTGGCAATAACAAAAGTAAAACACATAAACCCCAAAGGGGCCACACGGGGAAATATTAGATGAGGAGCCCCCAACCGAAACTTATTGAAGAGGCACTAAAAAAAACTATATTCTGAAAAAGCAGCAGGGGAAAATTCTGAACTTAAAAGCGAAAACACATATTTGAAAAGAATTAGAAAAAAAAATACTTTTAAGAAATCAAGGAAATATCTCTCTTAGAAATAAAAATATACATTTTTAATTAGTATTAAGAATCGGTAAAATCATTTAGTTATGCACCTAAATATGTGTGGTAGAATAATTGGAAGAAATGAGCTAGATGCAGTATTTTTTGTGTGTGTGTTTTTGAGCCGTACATTGAGTTGGTCTGCTTCAAATGGCCAATATAATGCACATCGGCAAGAACAGCAGATCTTAACAAAGTAACTTTTCTCCTGCAGAGTTTTACCACCAGATGGCAGCACGAACAATCCGTAAGAGAAATAAAGCGAGTGTTTCGCCGTGTGAGATTTGCGGTGTTTGCGTTATTATTGTGTGTGCTTGTATTTTTTATGCGTTATCGAATAAATTACTTGCTATAAATCATTTCTTTGATAACATATAAAAACCACAATCTCGCATGCACAAAAACACTAAGGTCCAAAAACGCGAATTACTTCGCCTTGACAAAGTTTATAGGCAATTATAGCAAATGCTTAAGCGCATTCAAATATTCCTTTCACATGAAATAAATTTTTCAGGAATATTCTGTTTCAAAAAAAAAAAAATCATAAAAATATAAAAATAAGCGTTAAAAGATACAACCCGATGGATGAGGAATGGATTTTTAGTACATGATGTATTCCTGGACTGTATCATTTGTTTAGCAACCTGCTGTCCAAAAAAGAAGTTTTATAAGCAGCTCGCTCGAACTCAAACGTATTGCACTTTGTTGGAATTTTTTTTTGCTGAAAAAATATATAGGTAAAATCATAACGTCACAATTTAAACTTTGAAGAACTGAAAAAACTTAAAAATTGAAGAATTCTTCTGAACAACATATTAGCTGATAAAAATGAAAATCTCGATAACAGTTCCCAACGGCTTGGATGGAGAGGGCAGATGCCCACTCCGAAAATTTAGAGTGGCTAAACGGTACATGGGGCCCACTCACGAATGTTGGGTTTGATTTTAACCTTCCAAAGAGTACCTTAAGTAAAATGATTTCTGTATTCTCTTTCCGTTTCAATTGATGAACAGGAATGACCGACAGCGACGCTGTTGAAATGGCATCTGGGGAAGGCTTTCGCGTCGACAATTTCCCCAACAGTTTCCACGAATTTCAACGGTTTTCTTCACTTTTCGCGAATTGCCTTTTTCATTTTACTGTTTTTTCCCCCTACAGTTCTCTAATTTTTCATGCTTCCAGAAATTGGTGTTGAAGTGTGACCTTTACACCTATTTCTCGAAACCAACTGAAATGCTTAATTATTTAGTTTTCTTGAGTAACTAGTTTCTATTATAATTCTACTGTAAACTTCTCGCCACATTCAACTTTAGACCATGACCTTGTAATATCCTCTAATGACTTTACTTTCCCTAAAGTCACCCTGGTCAAATGGAGAATGAAGCCTTTCATGTCCACATTTCCCCCCCCCCCCCCACTATGCTGCTCACTGTCAATGAAACAGTCATTCGATGTGCAAATGAAATTGAATTCGAGTATTCTGTTGTCACAGCTTTTGCTACCGACAACGCTTCGTCTACGTTCAAAGCGTAAGTATGTATCAATACAAAAAAATATGTATCAATACAAAAATTTATGAAATATACCCAGCTAAAGTAACTGAATATTTGAGCGCTGGTGTATAATTATGACAAAAATATAAATACAAAAAATTAATTAACAAGGCAACAATTGATAATTGAACCAATCAATGATGTAGAAGTCAAAAAATTTGTTTTACATACAGTTATCATTCATTGTTTAGTATCCCTTCAGAACGAGATTTATTAAATAAATATTTAGAAGTAATTTTCTTCATTGTATCTGGAACACTGTTGTATAATTTAGGCCCAATATAGTTTATATTACGGTTAGTAGCTTGCTTTGATATGCGTGGTATTTGCAATTTAAATGATGAGTCTCTAAGTGGTATATATATCTGTCGAACATGAAATAGATGTAAATTGAAATGGACATATTCAATAACTTTTAAAATGTAAAGTTGAGACACAGTCAGTAACCCCAATGTCTTAATATAGGGCGAGATTCAGAGAAGCGACCTTTATGGTCGATGATTCTAACTATAAATTTTTGCAGAATCAACAGCTTGTTTAAATTTGTTTTTGCAGCGCCTCCCCAGACTTTTATTGCATATTGTAGCTGACTATATACACAAGCAGAATATAACATTTTTAAACTTGTTTTATCGAGTAAGAATCTTAGTGTATAAAATTTTTCTATGAATGGTTTTATCTTATCCACAGTATAGTCAGTGTGAAACTTCCATGAAAGGCTTTTATCAATAATCATTCCTAGGTATTTAATTTGATCAACCTTCGTAAGACGTTCGCAACTGCAATTTAGGATGTTGTAACAGTACTGGTGATGAGAAACCACTCCAGGGTCACTGCTACCATCAGTTGATGCTTTCAACTGGAACTTTATATAACATGTTTTAGCCTTATTTAAACTTAATTTATTCAACATTAGCCATTGATAGAGACGATGAATATCTCTGTTTGCCATTTGGTATAATTGCTCATAGGTGTTACTTTTGTATAACAAAACAATTTCATCAGCGTAAGAAATAATTTCTGCCTCAAAATTTTTGTCAAATACATCGTTTACATATAATATAAATAGCAGAGGTCCCAGTACAGAACCTTGTGGTACACCTGTATTAATGTTTTTCATAGAACTATATATATCATTTATCCTAACGATTTGTGAACAATTTTCCAAGTAGGATTTTAGCCATGTAAAACTGGTACCTCTGATTCCATATTTATAATGCTTAGCCAGCAATATTTCATGATTTACCAAAACAAAAGCCTTTGATAAGTCCAAAAAATTTGCGAGTGTTTTAAAATCTTTATCCAGAGACCACGTTAATGAATTTATTAAATGTAAAATAGCATCTTCTGTGCTTTTTATCTGCTGATATCCATATTGGTTCTTTGCTATTATGTTAAACTTTAATAAAAAAAATTGTTCAATCTGATAAAAAATAATTTTTCCAATATTTTTGACATTATCGGAAGTAAAGCAATAGGTCGATAATTTTCCATAAGAGTTTTGTTTCCTTTTTTGTAAGTAGGAACTATTATTGAACGTTTTAAGGCATTTGGGAAAATACCAGAAGATAAAGACATATTAAATAAGTAGCACAATGTTCTTCGTACAGATGGATATATTGCTTTAAAATTATGCACGTTTATGTCATCCCAGTCAATCGAATAAGTCCTTTTCAAATTTTTTACTATGCTGTCTAATTCTTCCAACGAAACTGCTATCAGACCCATTGAATTGCCTTGGGAAATGATTATTCTGTCTTTTAACTTAAGATCTTCAGGCACTAGCAAATCTGATTCCCAATTGCCAGTTTTATATTCAGTAGCTATATTTAAAAAATAATCATTAAAAGCATTAACTATTTCAGTGGAACTATCTGTAAAATATACCATTTTATTATTTAAGCTCATTTCGAACAGATGATTTTGATTTTTTTCCCTACTATTTGTATTAATTACTTCATTTATAATATCCCATTTCTTCTTTGTGTTATTTCCAGCATATGCCAGTTTTTCTTGAAAATATGAATTTTTAGCTTTTAATATTATGCTATTTAAGGAGTTTCTGTAACTTTTGTAATTGTTAGCATCAATTCTGTTTTTTTCCCCCATAATCTATGTAAATGATTTCGAAACCGTATTGACTTAATAAGTTCTGTGGTTATCCACGGTTTTAAATTTTTTAATTTTTTTATTCACATTTTTTTTACTGTAGCTTTTTTAACTAATTTTTTAAATTCCTCAAAGAATGGTCAAAAGCTTCATTCATTTACGTCATAATAATTTTGCATATGATTATTTCCTTGAAGCCTTGTTGTAATTTCACTTTGTCTGTGTAAATAATTGACTGTATTGACTCCTTAGCTTTGACTGAGACATTTGTTGTTGAAGGTGAAATCAATCATATAATGATCTGTGATGTCCGTAGTTACAATATAGGGGCAACAAGAAAAAGAACTTATTTTCCTTATGAATAAATGATCTATACAAGTTTGTGATTGCGATCTCGTAATCCCCGTAATGAAATTTGACAAGTTTTATAGAATCATAAGATCTAAATAACTATTTATATGTTCTGTAGATTTTGAGGTATCCAAGTTTTTATCTCCGGTAAGAATAATATTACGATCTGGAAGTTTATCGACATGTTGAAACAATTCTTCAATGAAATTCATTTCTCCACCTCCAACATAACGATAAATCGACAATAAAACTACCGACATTGTCGAATTCAATTGAATTTTTAATGCAATAACTTCAGCTGAGTTCATTTCGAAATCTAACTGGGAAGCACACCAATGCTGCTTGATGTAAACCACAATTCCACCAGATCTGTTAAAATGTCTACAGTTAAAAAATCCTTTGTATCCCTCAATATGACATAAAGATGTTTCATTGTCAGGTATCCAAATCTCAGAAAGGATTATTACATCTGGTTTACAAAAAAATCATTTATCATGGATTATTACATCTGGTTTAAAAATCTTAAAGTATTTTTTAATGCAACGTATAATGCTCATCTTCAAAATCTCGTTGGTGACATATTGCAACGAGATTTCAAAACTGTTAATGCCATTATGATTGTCACGATTCAACACTGATTCACCTCTTGTCTTGCACGTAAAGCTCGTTTCAGGTTATTTCTTCTTTAAGGGAAAAAAGATGGAAAACCACCAGTTCTATTTCGAACAAGGTAAAACAGTTGGTTCCAAGCTGCATTCGATCATTCTGACTATGCAGAAGATTACAAGGAGGTTTTGGAGCAGTAAGTTGGAACATCACAAGTAGCATATTAAAAAATATTAAAATGTGTAAAAATGATTCTTTTACGGAATGGATATTTCTATTCGCTTACTTTGTTTGAAAGTCCTGTTACCTACATATATCAGCACATAAATTCTACAACAAAATAAACGACTTGGTAGTAAAATGGTTCAATAAAAACCAGCAGTGTAATCATAAAATCGCAAAAATGAACTCCTCTCATGTTCCTAAAAAAATTGGACAATATTTAAATGATGAAAGAAACTGCCGATTTCGTGAGCATGGAGCAGCGCTTTTTAAACCATTTCGAATTTTCAATTCCAACCAACGAAAGTGCTTAAATATTTCCGCGAGTGATCTTGATAATATCGTTTTCACCGATATATCCATGTTTGAAGACGACAACAACCTAAAAGCTGAATATCGATACTATGAAAGAAACCAATTCTTTTCTTGTGCCAAAAAGAGCGATTCCCAGGCTATCACAGGTTTGTTTATCTTGGATGGTTTTACTTCCAGCGAACAGTGTTCATGCAGAGCGATAGTTTCCTAAATATAGTGGCATTGTATAAGATGATCGCCAAAGGATAAAACGGCAATTTATCTATGTATAGAGGTCTTGCCATCCTCTCAGACCTTTTACTATGGCATATAAACTAACAGGCTCCTGTCAGACCTGTGTGGCAAGCAGCTGCTTGAGAGAGCATTTTTTTTTAATATGCTGTATCAGAATTCATTGTTACAGATTGGTACATAAGGTGCCAGTTGGGCCATATAAAGCCAATCATTTCATATTAAAATTTTCTCTTTCTAAAGAGTTACATGGATCCAAGTATCGTTGCTTTGTTAATATGTGAGCCACAGATGCGTAACTTTTATGATTTGCGAGCCTAAAAGGTGCGCGAATTATGCGCCGGGAAAGTTGTCATTTTTTAGCGAGATTGCTCCACGAATTTCGTCATTTTTTCCACGAATTTCGTCATTTTTTACAGCCCTACATATGGGTGATACACGCTGAGGTTAAGAGTGCCAGATACGGTATGATAACAGAAGATTTCTTGTATGGTGATGGCATGGATTTGGAGGGGGCTCACGTCTCGATATACATTCTGCACAGCCTGGATTTTGACGGAAATATGGGCAGTCTATGTCTAACTTTGCTCTTTTCTTGGTCCGTTTTAGAATTATAGTACCCGGGTTTTTGGACTAGCCACGCTACTGCCAACTCCATGTAATAAAATTCCTCTAAGAAACCCCTATTTTTCGGCAAGGGCAATAGCACTCGTCGTATACAAAACGGAGTAGACAGCCACTATTTAACAGATTCGACCATTTCGAGAGAGGGATTGGTAGAACCAGAAAAAAAAAAAAACATACAGCCTAAACAGATGTTGAATTCCTTCGATTAGCGAGTTGGTTGTACAACTGGAAGAACCGGCGTCGGGGTTTTCAATTCTCAGGGGAGGCTCACACGCAATTACAGGATACCAGACATATTTATTTTGTCTGTTTGATATAGAATAGAATTTTTCCCTAGCCCCTCAACCCCCCCCCCCCCCCCCCCCCCCCCTCGTACTCTGCGCCAATGACTGGGAGCGTTTGCTGTTTTTGATCGATAGAACTTCCCAAATTGCGTACTTGATGATGGCGATCATACTGAGTTGGCATTACGCAGACATCACGTGCCGTCTCCTTTCTTTGCCACACTTCTTATTAGAGCAGAGAAGATATCTGTGAGAAAGGCACTACCTCGGCAGAAGAGAATCCATGCCCTGTCCGGGACTCGAACTTGGCTCCTTTTGATCCGTATGTAACCATCGAGATGACTTGTATGCAGACGATTGAAAACTCCTTCTCTCAATCCGTACTTCGACTGTTTCGTGTTGATTAATGGCGCCATCTAGTAGTGGAGAATAAAGAAATACTACTTGCCACATAAAGTGTTCAGTAGCAAATTATCACAGTCCTACATCAAAAGTCCTGTAGACAAGATAACACTTGAAAAAAATTGGTTGTCCTGTCTAGAATTCGAACCCAGGTCTCCCAGAAGCATGCCGGACGTCTTGATTGCAATTTTTTTCAACTCAATTTTTCTAGTGTTGCTATATGAGTTTTATCAATTTAGATCGGCGGCTCTGAGAACTCTATAAAGTCCGTTGCTTCATGAAAGCAGTTGCTTCGTCATGGCTTTGGAAAGCGACGCACAAACTTGATGCTTTATGTGCCAACTGAAAACGATGGCAGAATCAAAAGATGTAAAACTTAACACCCCCCCCCCCCCTCCCCATGCTTTCTTCTCCCTTAAAAATGGAAAATGTGAAAACGATTGTTCCCCTATCTCTTTCGAGGGGGGAATGCAACGAGTTTTGCGCCAAGTGAAAGCTTGTGACGTAAGGAGTGCCACGGGCAGAGACGGATTTACAAGTCATGCGCTGCTGGCACAAGAAGTGGGCGGTGCACGCTCACGTACATTCGTTTTTACATTTTCTAAAAAGTGTTAAAATTTCTTTTTACATTCACAAACATTAAAAGGAAAATCAAGTAATCGAAATGGGAATTTAAATGATGACGAATTCAGCTTTGTTACGAAATAAAGTCGGCCCTCTAGACACGTGAGGGCGGAGTGTGTGTGTGTGTGTGGGGGGGGGGAGCGTTCTTAAAAATGCCGCGAAAATCAAGCATAATTTTCCCATAAGGAATAAAAGAAATGCTCTGGATAAAAAGTGGAAGCGTGTCTCAAAATTCATATATATCCTTTTTAACCCCCCGGTGTTTATTTGTTACAATAATAAAGACATTAAAGCACATTACAGTAACGCTAAAAACGAAGAGTACAACTTATCTCCGACATCTTTCTGGTTGGTGGTGATTATGATGGGATTGAAGAGAGGGGGGGAATTACAAAACTAGGGGGTCAAGAGCACACTGATGCTATATATAGCAATTGGTTTATATTGCAAATGCCTGGGTCTCGGTTCGAGTCTAGGTATTTATCCTCTCGTAGCCTCTCATATCATCATAAATTAAAAGAACGGCATTTGAGAGATACATTTCGTTTTCGAATTTCTGAGTTCAAATTGTGTTCTTATAAAAGAAATGTGAACAAATTCAAGAGTAAGGTGAAGATGGAGTGACCACATTATTCCAACAACGCGGTAATCAAATCCACATAAATCGAGAGCCGAGTATTCCGTAAAAATATAATCAATTAATATTATTAAAATGTAATCAATCAATATTATAAAAATGTAATAAATCAATATCATAAAAATGTAATCAATTAATATTATTTAAAATGTAATCGATTAATATTATTTAAAATGTAATCGATTACTATTATTAAAATGTAATCATTAATATTATAAAAACGTAATAAATTAATATCATAAAAATTCCATCAACTAATTCAGCGCTGTCCAACCAGCGGGCCCGCACAAGGATTTTTGTGGCCCGCGAACAAAATCAAGTTTTTACTTGAAATTTAAAATAAATATCTGTAATCCACCTTATAAATTTTTGTCAACTTATATTGCTAGATAATTGATATGCAATCTTCAACTTACTCGTTCTATAAAGTTTAGAAAACATTCTTTAGCCGATCGGCATTCTTCTGAAACCTTTTAAGAGCGGTGCGGCGTCATCAAACAAAGGTATTTTATGAAGCTGCAGTGATGAGAAGCAATCATTGGCGCATGCATAGTTCAGTTTTTCAGTTTTATTATAATAATAAGGTTACAAACAACATATATTTGTAATTCTCTTATTAACCCAAGAGCATCTAAGCTCATGTAGGTTAATTTACAAATTATTTAAATACATAATTTTGGCAACACTGACACTCAACTTTACATAAAGAAAAAAAATATGTATACAAAAACAACACATAATTTATAAAAACGAATTTATTTTTTTACTTTAACACTGAAAACAGGCTGTCTGCATTTGTAATGCTCATTAGATAATTAGCAGTGAGAGATCTGAAATGCATAAAATTAGTTTCATTTCGAATTATAATCGGTAAAGAATTAAAAATTTTAGGGGCCAAATAATCAAAGTGTTTGTGCATAATTTTTTATTTGCAAGTGGCAACAGAAACCTTTTCCCCATTATCTCGCATAGAATAATTTGTATAATGCAGCATTGCATTATTGTTTTTAAAGAAGTAATTTAATGTTCTATAAACAAATAAATGTCTCAGTGGAAATACACCTGAAATGGTATACTTACAAAAGATGGTAACAGTTTTATATTTATTTGGTAAAATTTGAAATATAAATTTATTTTGCATTGAGATTAGACTCCTTAATGAAGAAATGTATGTTCCTCCCCAACTTGAAATACCATACTGTATAGCAGACTGGACCCAAGATTTGTATAACATTATTAACATTTTATTACTGAGGATTTTTTTTAAATAATAAAATTTATATAACATCTGTCTAAGTGTGTTTGTTAGTTTTCCAATATGCATTTTCCAACTTAGGGAGCTATCAATATAAACGCCTAGCTAGGTAGAGTAGACTTTGAACCTGTTCAATTTCTTCACAACAATGTCGACTGTTGCACTGTATTTGTGCATCAGGAGACATTGTGAAGCATTTCGCCGAGGCTAAACGACGCAATGGAAAAGGTTGTCGAAATTACCAATTTAATTCGTTGCGGAAATCGTTCTCTTACACACAGAACATTTAAAGCTTTTTTGGACGAACTGCATGCTGAGTATGGCGATCTGCTTTTACATAATAATATTCGCTGGTTAAGTGCCGGAAAATGCCTCAAGAGATTTTTTACACTTCGAAAAGAAATTCATCGTTTTCTCACAGAAGAAGGCACCGATGAAGATTTAATAGCAAGTTTTGGTGATGAAAATTTTCTATGTTCACTTGCTTTCCTAACAGACATTACAGATTATTTAAATGTCTTGAATAAATCCTTACGAGGAAAAGATCAAAAGTGTGCTGTTTTTATAATCATGTTACTGGGTTTAGAAACAACCTACAATTGCTGAAGTCAAATTTGCAGGAAAACAATTTAATTCATTTTGAAACTTGAAAAGAGTTCTACGAAGAAATGATGCAACTTAGTAAAACAGTTAATTTTGAAAAAAATTGTTTCTAAATTAGATATCCTAATTGAAGATTTTAATAGAAGATTTTCTCAATATGATGACCTTAAGCAAAGTTTAAATTCATTCAGTAATCCATTAAATATTGATATTAGCACCGTAGATCCTAAATATCAAATGGAATTGTGTGACCTTCAGGCCGAATGAATTGAATTGTTCAGAATTTTCCTAAAGAAAAATATCCAAAAATGAAAGATTTTGGACTCCAAATAATTTCTATGTTCGGAAGTACATATATCTGCGAGCGCGCATTTTCTGATATGAAACATATAAAATCAAGATACAGAAACTGCTTGAAAGACTCGACACTTGAACATATTATTTCGGCTAGCAACAACAAATAGCGATATGGACGTAAAAGAAATTATTGACCAACAACTGCGCCACAATGCTCCCATTAAATTTATTAAATATTTGATAAGGTTTAGAAAATTTATATTGGTTTATTATTATTTATTATTTTTAGTATAAATAAAATAATTTTTTGAGGTTTATTATTACTTATTATTTTTCGTATAAAAAATAATTTTTTGAGGTTTATTATTACTTATTATTTTTCGTATAAATAATTTTTGAGGTTTATTGTTACTTATTATTTTTCGTATAAACAAAATATTTTTTTAGGTTTTTGAGGTTTATTATTACTTATTATTTTTCGTAATAAATAATTTTGAGGTTTATTATTGTTTATTATTTTTCGTATAAATAAGATAATTTTTTGAGGTTTATTATTACTTATTATTTTTTGTATAAATAAAATATTTTTTGAGGTTTATTATTACTTATTACTTTTCGTATAAATAAAGTAATTTTTTTAGGTTTTTGAGGTTTATTATTACTTATTATTTTTCGTATAAATAAAAATAATTTTTTGAGGTGATATGAACTGACTTTTCAATTACCTATTCTATCATATTATTTTTTTTGGCCCACGAAATATTGGCAAAAGAAAAAATGGCCCGCGGTCTTTGAGAAGTTGGACAGCACTGAACTAATTAATATTATTAAAATGTAGTCAATTAATTAATGTAATAAAATGTAAGCAATTAATTAATATTATTAAAATGTAATCAATTAGCATTATTGAAATGTAATCAATTAATATTATACACAGGACAGAATTTACAATATTTAGTAAACAACAAATAAATATAACATTTATATTATATTTATTGCGTAATTTATTCCGTACCATTACGTTACAACTCGATGGGTGCTAATTTAATTACAATTTTTCTCTTTATAGTTAGCTCAAAATTAATTAGCTAAATTTTTTTGTTGCGACACTTCCTTTAATAGGCAAGAAAATATTTCGTATAATAATAACAATAATATTACATCTACCAATTTTATTCGAAATCGATTATTCTTATTTTTGATTCTCCGAACTACCTACATCCCCAATTAATTCGGATAATCGACTTTCTACTGTATATTCATTTGAATAGAAAACAAGTGGAAAGATTGCTATGAACTTTTAGGAGCTAACACTTCCCTCGGCTTATTTTTCATGTAAGCGATCTTACCTTTTGCCAGGGATAGCAGGAGGCCAATTGAAAGCTCACCAAACTGTTGTTTTACTTACTCGCCAAAATGTTTTAATAAAAGTTCCCTTTTCTCGCTTTCTTGTCAGCAAAGGTTTTCATCCAATCCGGAGAAATGCCCTCAACAACTGAAAGAAATCAATATTTGTTGGCACAGAAATAATCTTAAGTAAGTCTTAATGAGTCCTTATAGAAACTCATATAATATATTAGGATACATAATCTCTATTCTTATCTATTTACAATTAGCGGAATGGGAATTTAAAGATTCTCACAATTTTTGAATGCTCATTAATTCATCCTGAAGAGGATCTCTTTCAATATCTGCATCCGAGCCAGCAGCCGATGCCATCTGAAGATCTATGGCAGTGTTTTATGAACTCTTCTGCAGTTCCTTAATGTCAGACAGGAAACCCGAAGTGTCCGCGTGTTGATGCAAATGCTCGAATCTTTAATTGCCACCGAATTTGTATCTAGGAAGGTGTTGAAAATCCAATCGGAAAATAATTCTCTCGTGTCATCATCCTCTTCGTACTCAAAATGATGTTTCGCGTATCGTATTCTTTTCACCCTTTGAAATTCATGGTCAGTTGAATGCGGAGGAGGAGGAGGAGGAGGAGGCAAGGGGTGCTCTTAGTTTCAGGCAAAGAGATAAAAGGGGGTTAGCAAAGTTTGCAATGGCTGTTAAACAAACCGGGGGAAAAGTTCGTCGTTAAAATTTTTTTAAATATTCGGGACCAAGTTGGGGGGAAAAGGTTTTTTTTTTCCAAAGAAATTCAATTATTTGGAGGGCAAGCAACTGAGGCGCCCTCTATCTCCTCTACAGGTTTTCTTCCCCACCTTAAAAGAGGAAAATTAAAAAGGATTGTTCTACTGTTTATTTGGAATGCGAGGGCCTATCGGAAAAAGTTATTTGTGAAATGAGAGCGTGTGACGCGGAGAGTATTTCAGTCTACCTGACTTTTGTCCCAATCAAAGACTTTTATTTTTCTCCTGAAAAAAGAGGAGGAAAATTTCCCAATCTGAATGCGCAACACATTGGACGGATTGGGCGCCGAATCAGTCCAATGTACTGCGCATTCAGATTGGAAAATTTTCTATCGATATCGCATTCATACGATATCGATAGAACTATCGTTATCGTATCCATATCAAATCTTATATTGCCATTATTGATTGAAACGTCTGCTGAAGATAAAGGAATTTAAAATTCGACTGCGTCTAATGCCGCCATTTTAATTGATGTGGTTTAGAGGCTATTGGCAGAAGAGGTATTTTGGTCGTTTGAAGAAAAATGTTGTTTTTTTTTCTCTTAAGAAAAGATGGCCAAAGAAATAGAATCTTTCGGCGTCTGCGAAGGATTCATTTGTTTCGCAACAATCGAAGAGAATCTGTTGCTCTCAGAGGAAGGAGGAGATTTCTTCGCTCCTACCTAGAGGAAGAGTCAACCTTTGCGTGACGATGAGTGTTTGTCTTCTGCTGAAGAGAAAGAAAGGATCCTCTGACGGTGATGATGATGATGATGGGCAAGGAGGAGGATGGCGTCTGCCAACTTGTATCTGAACGATCATCTTTTATGAGTGGTAACGTGGCTGAAACGGAGACACTTCTTTTCGAAAAGTGCCACGCGATCTTCAGTGAGAGTTTCCGAATGAACGAGAGTCGTCGGCTGCTGCCTTCATAATTCGGTTGGGGGGGGGGGCGAAAACGTTCGTTGCATTTTATTTCTTTCGCTTCAGGCAGAGCATAATTCAAATGATCGTTTGCAATCTGAATTTTTAAAATTTACTTAAGGTCTATCGAAGTGCCATTTGTTTTGAACTTTGAATATTAATTAGCACTGGCTGGTCGCCATCATGAATCACACATTGTTGCAATTCATGATGGCGACCAGCCAGACGCTCAAGGAACTTGATTTGTTTTATCGAGAAAAATAGAATGTTACGATCACGATCGATTCATTCCACACTGAGCAATAATGACACATCCCCAGAAAAGATCACTTTTTCAAAAATCCTAACATATTGGTAAAATTTACCCGGATCCTATTTTTTTGTGTGTGTTGGAATGAATTAAAACTCTCTAAATATAGAATAAAGGTGTAAAATTTGTATTTCTGATTTTTTAACAATAAAGTTTTTAAAATTTCTGTTTCGTTTTGTAGTATTGTTTTTCCATTAAATACGTATTTTCATTTATTATTCGATGTTTTTTTTTTTAATTAAAAAGAAAGGCCTGCAGTCATTTCGGCGTTCCTCTAAAGAGGACTGTCGCGAGGCGTTTCATCATCTCACCGTTTCCAGAAGATTCGTATTAATGATATCAAATATCGAAATTATTTCGCATGTAAAGGCGTTTATGAAAAGAGAAGAAAGTTCAGTTTTCTTCACTGCTTTCCATCACTGCCAAGTGGTTACATAAAACATATTACAATGTTGCAATGGGAAGAATTAGATTCAAGTGTTCGGCAACACTGCTGAAAATCCATAAAGGAAGTTAAAAAATAAATGAAAAGAAAATTACTTCCAACAATAAATAAAGAATATGAATTATCAAACTTATTAAAATATCCTTTAAGTTTATACTTAAAAATCTCCGTAATCTTAATTTTCCTCATTTGATCCGAGAGAATGAGTCAAATGTTTCTGTCTGCAGATAGGAAATGTGTTTTCGATATATATTGAAATATTTTAATTGACATTCAGAACGATAACCTAATCAGTTCCCAAATTCTATTCCTTTGTTTTCAGATTAAACCATCCGAGGTGGTTGAGAACGAATAACAATAATTTTCTTTTGCAAATTTTTCCCAGTGGGAATAGGAAATGAGTTTTCAGCTGAAAGACCATCCGAACTGAAATGCATACGATGCCATTCTCTAATTTCGCAAGGTCACATCAGTAATTAGATTTGCAATGAAATATCCCCTTGAAATATAGATTCTCTTTTGGGAAGTTGAATGCACCATGCCTAAGAAAGAATTTCGAAAAAGATGTTGTCGACAACTTTTCTTAGAAAAAAAAAATATTCCTATTTATACGATTTATACCTGAATTTTATTTTATTGTTATATGCCATTTCCGTTTTAAACTGTTATCAAATGTTGCACCTAAATATTTATAATTTGTAAATCTTCCAGCAATCGGACAGGAGCAATGGAATTCTCCAAAAATCAGCACGTGTCAACACACGGTTTTACGTGGAAATCAACACGCGAAAATGATTTGAATATTTATGCTGAGTTTTCTTTATTCAAGTCTAATAGAAATAAAACGATCATCATCATCATCGTTATCACGATCATATCTCAGATCCAAGACTCGTCTGGTGTGAGTGTCTTAAGGAAAAACATCAATCACAAAGATGACAATTAAAAAAAAATCCTATTATTAGATATCGATAGATAAAGCCGCAATCCAAAAGTTTTAATTCATTAAAAGATTTCCCATGATGTTTGTCGTCTGGTCCCCCCCCCCCCCCCCTCTACCCCTGTGACGCAACATTGACAACCTGTCAGAATCTTTGGAATTCTTTTTTTTCTTTTCTACGTTGGTCAATTTCCTCTCTAAGCGAAAATGATCTCGATTAGAAGAGAGCCAGATGATGATGATGACTTTTCCTTTCCTTCGGATGTGCGATCAGAAGATTTCCAAATAGTTCCTTTTTCACTTGCTGATGGAGCAGAGGGCGCCACCATCCTTCGCCTCGGGTACTTATCACGTGCAAAAAGAGAAGACATCGTCTGCAATCCATCCTCTGGGAACAGGAAGAGACGGGAGGAATTATTTGCTCGCTCTGCAGCCTCGAAGTGACTTTCTCAGTGGACCGACTAGCTGGTTGAGAGGCTGTCACCATGACAACCGGAAAGATCGGTCACGGCCTTCGGACAACGAAAACGAAATGGAATCTTGTGCCGACGTCACCACCAGCGGAGCCACAGCGGATCATTGGCAGCTCTTGCAATCGAAGAAGATGCGCTAACAATGATCTTCGCCAGAGGTCACTCCTCGGCCCTCGAAGCCAATCGGAACCATTCAACGCAGCCTCGTGCTCAGACAGCTAATCTGAAAAGCGAAAATGGGAAGCTTTTCCGCGAAGGCGAATTTTTCCTTCTTCAGTTTCATCCCATTTCATTTGGCTTTCTGCAAAATAAATGAAATGAAGGGGGGGAAAATGAATGAATGAAACGAAGGAGCAAAATGATTTTCCGCTTTGTGTTCAGATGTTTTTCACTCACTGAGAGAATTTTAGAATTCTGCTTGGAACCAAAGTTTTATATTTTTATTACATCTCATGAACGAAAAGCGGAAGAGAAACGATTTTTTAGCTGTAACGTTCTCCGGAAAAAATCCTTATTAATTTAAAAGTGTGCAACGGATTCGGAACTGTTGCGTGGAAGCAGACTGCCCCCCCCCACACGGATGCGATGCGGCGCATGCAGTAACTCTTCGAGGCTGAATCTGTGGGAGTGAACTTTTTCTCATTCCTTCTCCCACCGAGGCTCGAGAGGATTGAAGCGGATTCAAAACGCTTCACCAACAGAAACTGCGGTGACATTTTTTGCGCAAACAGCACGTGAGCTGTTGACGTCATCGTGCGTGGCCGACAATGCACACGAGACGATCAAGCAGTGGCTTTGAGGGAGGAGAGATGGCCAAGGGGAAAGGATCCTCGGATAAATCGGAAGAAGAGAAATCCCCTCACGAGGTAAACGGAGCACGAGGATTCTGCTTCCAAGGGAACTTCCGGTCGTTCTTCAGAAAAACATCGACTCCTGAATTTTTGGCAGAAATTAAAAGCCGTTTTCGCAGTAATAGGCCCTACACTTCATCTCCCAGTTCAATTCCCCTCCACCTCCCCCCTCTCTCTTCGATGAGACCTCGAAACAACAAAAGCTCACAAGCTGGAGTGACAATGAGCTCGGTTCGAGAGTTTCTTTTTCCGTTGGCATCAGAAAAGCAATGAAACTGAAATATCACGCATTTCACGTGCACATTGCTTAAAACTTTTCCGTTCCTATTTCACTGATTTTTTTCTCTTCTCCTTTCAGTTCGCGAGCGAGCATTCTCGAAGAGGTCGCCATCAGAGGAGAAAGGCCAACGCCCATTCCTCTCGGCGCCTCCATCGGAGGAGAAAGGCCAACGCCCATTCCTCTCGGCGCCTCCATCGGAGGAGAAAGGCCAACGCCAATTCCTCTCGGCGCCGCCATCGGAGGAGAAAGGCCAATGCCAATTCCTATCGGCGCCGCCATCGGAGGAGAAAGGCCAACGCCCATTCCTCTCGGCGCCGCCATCGGAGGAGAAAGGCCAACGCCAATTCCTTTCGGCGCCGCCATCGAAGCGCTGGTGCAAGTACTTCCTCCATTGGAAGCTGCAACCGATATCTCATAGAGAAGTGTTTCATAGATGTCGCTTGTTGACGACCAATCGGTAACTGAAGAGGGATTTCTTGCAGACGATGATTCGCAGCTCCAACATCTCGCGGAAATGAAGATGCGGAGAAAGCTCGTTCATGAAGAGCAGCCTGCACCGAAATGTTACGGAAGCGAAAGAAGGTCCCGTGAGCAGCAGACGTTCTTCGGCGCACGAGGCTTTCCTCGAGCTCCGCTGGGCTAGGAAAAGAAACGGTCACGTGACGGCTAAGTGATCCTCCTCTTTAATGAAGGGAAAACAAAATGAAAAAATCGAGTTTACTGGTGATACTTCACAGTGAAAATATTTCTCCCATCCTCCTCCTCCTCTCGACTTTCCGCATCCCTCCATCCATCTTCGTCAGGGCACGTGATCATTCTTCTTCATCGTACAGATGAATCTCCCTCCTGTGAGAATGGATGCATTCATCTCCTTCACAGCATTCCTCTCCCCTTAACCGTCTTTATGATGCTTTTGAAGATTCTCCCAAGAGGCCATCAATTACACTCCCAAGCCTCCCAAGCCTCGAAGTCAGTTCAGTTTCTTGTTTGCCTCGTTTCGCGCGAGATCTTCCGTCGCGCGGGACACAAATGGCGCATTCAGTTTTGTTTCTGCTCCAAAAGAAGGATCTTTCATAAATTCTTGATAACTCTCTTCGCTGTGAGCTAGCCTCGACATCCACCTCTTTGCTAAAATGTCAGGTTCCTTTTCTCTCTGGGGGCGAGGATAAATTATCGCACCAGCCAATCAGCTCTCTTCTCCTCCCTATATCCAAATTGGAATCACAGCATCAGAGTTCGTTCTTTTCCTCATCTGATGAAGTGAGTTCATTAGCACCAGATCTTTTCACCATCATCATCATCATCATCATTCAACAGAGCATCCACATCAGGAAGATGAATGGCGATTTCATCGGTAAGGATGATAAATGAAGATTGAAGTCACGATCGGTGTTAGGCTCTGAATACGACGATTCGCATCTCTCTGAATCGAATCATTTCGGTTCGTGGGTCGATTCCCATTCATCTGCATCCGGATGCTGAAGGAGAGAGAGGATTTCTTTAACAGCGAAAGAAATTGGAGGAAAGAAACCGATCTCTGCACAGTGTCCTTGAATCTGACTCTCTTTAAACATGAACTGAGACCGAGAAAAAAAAAAACATCTGAAGGATGCCAGATTTTTAAGTCGTTTTCAATGGCAAAAATTCCTCTATTTTTATTTCCTCCTTGCTAACACATGCACATATACAACCCAATGCTTTTCGCCGTCGAATGTTACTGTTCTATATCAAATATACTTGTAGCTATGTTATGCACTAGAACTGAATCAGGCATGTATGTAACTAGGCAGAAAGGTAGATGGTTGTAAGGGACATTCGGACTCCTCTAAAAGGGAGAAAGGGACATTCAGACTCCTCTAAAAGGGAGAAAGGGAGGGTGTTGAAAGGGACATTCGGACTCCTCTGAAAGGGAGAAAGGGAGAATGTTGAAAGGGACATTCGGACTCCTCTAAAAGAGAGAAAGGGAGGATGTTGAAAGGGACATTCGGACTCCTCTGAAAGGGAGAAAGGGAGGATGTTGAAAGGGACATTCGGACTCCTCTAAAAGGGAGAAAGGGAGGATGTTGAAAGGGACATTCGGACTCCTCTAAAAGGGAGAAAGGGAGGATGTTGAAAGGGACATTCGGACTCCTCTAAAAGGGAGAAAGGGAGGATGTTGAAAGGGACATTCGGACTCCTCTAAAAGGGAGGATGTTGAAAGCGACATTCGGACTCCTCTAAAAGGGAGGATGTTGAAAGGGACATTCGGACTCCTCTAAAAGGGAGAAAGGGAGGATGTTGAAAGGGAGATTCGGACTCCTCTAAAAGGGAGGATGTTGAAAGGGACATTCGGACTCCTCTAAAAGGGAGAAAGGGAGGATGTTGAAAGGGACATTCGGACTCCTCTAAAAGGGAGAAAGGGAGGATGTTGAAAGGGACATTCGGACTACTCTAAAAGGGAGAAAGGGAGGATGTTGAAAGGGACATTCGGACTCCTCTAAAAGGGAGAAAGGGAGGATGTTGAAAGGAACATTCGGACTCCTCTGCATATTAAAGGACAAATTGAATGTCCTTGACGCACCTGTCTTCTAACGACTGGCATTGTATCCCCTTCGCGATCCTTCTCTGTTCCCTTGAGGTCTCTTGATCTGGACATTTTGCCCATTGTGCTCCAAAAAAGTGCCCTTGAGAATTGAAATAATCTAGTCTGGGGGAGTAGCCCCCCCACAACATTCTTAGATGGTAAAAGAAAATTGGGATAATTAAAATATGCATAAAACGTTTTTATGTGAATAGAGTTCTTTTAAGCCAATTATTATTAAAGTTGCCTTTTATTTTATGAACAGTAAACAAAGGATTTTTACAGTACGTTGCATTTTTAAATTTCACTGCCGCTTTTGAAAATTTTTCACCTTTCCACCTCCTTGGAAATATATTCTGACTAAATGAATTAAATGATTATCAAACGTTACAGAGTTTGAATTTTTCGTTTCGAACCGAAATGAAAAGATTTCGATTTAATTTGAAAACTAAAATTTCGCCAAAATGCTTAGAATTTCCTCTTGCAAGACGAAATCTGCTGAAAGCTAGATCAATGTCTGTCCTCCATCCCCAGCAGAGCAGTCCCTCTTCTGCACCTGAAGGATTCCAGTTGGGTCTCTGCCTTTTAACAATAGAGGGAATGTAATCTCTTTCAAACAAATTGGCAAGAATTCAACTTCCAATTGCTCTCTACTTAATTTTATTTGAACAGACACCATTTTCGTAATCATTATTCGTTTTCCCTGCAACTCTGTCTCAGTATTCTTGAATGTCGCAAATAAAATAAAAAACCGAAGAGGATCTTTTCAGAATGAAAATTCAGTTGAAAATGCAACAGTTGCAGATGAATCACGTCAATGCACACTTTTGTTCCATTTCTCTACCCCACGATTTCTTAATGATTGCTTCTGTCTGTCTGTCTGTCTGCCTGATGTATGTAAGGCTACTGCCGAATGCAAAATATTTTATTCTCCTGTTTTAATGGTTGATCAATTTTTTGCCGTCTTTCAGGTGATTAAAATTCTCGAAGCGCGAGTCTCGTCGCTCCCCTCACCTAGATCGTGATTTCTTTTTTAAAGCGATTCTCAGAAATGAAGAATTCCAAATGAACGAGGTGACTGATTCACGCGAAAAGGGAATTAAAATCTCCAATTTGTTTCTCATAAAGAGGGAAACATTTTCACCATCGCCAATGCTTTCATTTTCTTTCATTTTCTTTCATTTCGACTTTTTTTGAGAGCACATTGAGTTGACATCTTAAGAGTCGTCTCGTCTTTCACCCTCCAATTAAATCTGCTCTCAAAAAGAAACCGGAATTCAGTTTTTGTGCTCCAATTGGCTGCAGGCAATTTTCCCACTCAGAGAGGTAAAAAAAACACTGACACTAGTCAGGTGGTGGGGGGAGAAGAATTTTTTCCCCTTTAGGAAAACCCTAAATCAACCAATGATATTCATTCTCGGGAAGAGAAAGGAAACGACGACAGAGGAAAGTGTGAAACTTTGTTTCCATCCTTTCCTGCCTGGCCCGCAGAGGAAAAACCTTCTCCTTCAATCGGCTCCCAATATTTTCTCTTCTCGATCCCTCCTTCAATTGGCTCGAAATATTTGCCTTTCTCGATTCCTTCTTCAATCGACTCCAAACATCGACTCCAAACTCTCTCCTGAATCTGTGTTTCCGGATGACGTCGTCATTATTTAATCCGTTGCACGTCTCGGGGACGAAGAGGGATGGGAGACGGTGATGGTGGTGGGACTGAAACAACCGAGTTCAATCCAAGGAGATTTCTGATTCGAGTCTCAACATCGTAATGGCCGCTTGCATCGAATCCCACGTGTTAACTCTTCGAGATTCAACTGCCTCGAAGAGCAACGTTTGCGATGCTCTTGCCTTTCACGGATTCGCTCTCCTCCAATTGCATAAGAATGCAGAACGAAAAGGAGAAAGAATCCCTCAGAGCGACTCATTCTTCATCTTTCCCATCCATCACTCCTCCTCCTCCTCTACCTCGACATATTCGTCAACGATCTACGGAAGCCTCTTTCACGATTGATGGCAGTGATCCGATTTCTGATTATCACGGTATCAGAGAAATTTGTCAGCTCTGACCTCCGCTGATGTCGAGGATTTTCTCGTCATCTCCTCCTCCACTTCCACACCGAAGATCGCAGATGATTACCTTTTCGTTTGGGGGGAGGGGAGAGGGGGAGGGGTTTCATAGCCATTGAGAAGAGTGGACGTCTATGCATCGCCTGTAATCCATCACTTGATCTCATCCCTCATCATGGATCATTTCTGTTGCCACAGTGACCATGTTACTTCTACGAAAGATAAGGAAGTCTAAGAAACATCGAGCGAGTTAATCGATTCTCGATATCGAACTTTTTAGTCACACGTCGGAGAGGAAACGTTTCTTTCGGCGATAATTCGATGCTTGAGTGGGAATCGTCTCTCCCCCCCTCCCCCCAGAGCGATTGGTGACAGTTGTTCCTTTCAATGAATGGCGTTTCACGTAACATCAAAACACGAAGTCTTCCGGTTGTCAGGGCTATTATTATTATTGGCTTTGTATGCTCGGAAGGGGGTGTTGACGGCTCCTGTTATTATTGGCTTTGTATGCTCGGAAGGGGGTGTTGACGGCTCCTGTTATTATTGGCTTTGTATGCTCGGAAGGGGGCTGTTGACGGCTCCTGTTATTATTGGCTTTGTATGCTCGGAAGGGGGTGTTGACGGCTCCTGTTATTATTGGCTTTGTATGCTCGGAAGGGGGTGTTGACGGCTCCTGTTATTATTGGCTTTGTATGCTCGGAAGGGGGTGTTGACGGCTCCTGTTATTATTGGCTTTGTATGCTCGGAAGGGGGTGTTGACGGCTCCTGTTATTATTGGCTTTGTATGCTCGGAAGGGGGTGTTGACGGCTCCTGTTATTATTGGCTTTGTATGCTCGGAAGGGGGTGTTGACGGCTCCTGTTATTATTGGCTTTGTATGCTCGGAAGGGGGTGTTGACGGCTCCTGTTATTATTGGCTTTGTATGCTCGGAAGGGGGTGTTGACGGCTCCTGTTATTATTGGCTTTGTATGCTCGGAAGGGGGTGTTGACGGCTCCTGTTATTATTGGCTTTGTATGCTCGGAAGGGGGTGTTGACGGCTCCTGTTATTATTGGCTTTGTATGCTCGGAAGGGGGTGTTGACGGCTCCTGTTATTATTGGCTTTGTATGCTCGGAAGGGGGTGTTGACGGCTCCTGTTATTATTGGCTTTGTATGCTCGGAAGGGGGTGTTGACGGCTCCTGTTATTATTGGCTTTGTATGCTCGGAAGGGGGTGTTGACGGCTCCTGTTATTATTGGCTTTGTATGCTCGGAAGGGGGTGTTGACGGCTCCTGTTATTATTGGCTTTGTATGCTCGGAAGGGGGTGTTGACGGCTCCTGTTATTATTGGCTTTGTATGCTCGGAAGGGGGTGTTGACGGCTCCTGTTATTATTGGCTTTGTATGCTCGGAAGGGGGTGTTGACGGCTCCTGTTATTATTGGCTTTGTATGCTCGGAAGGGGGTGTTGACGGCTCCTGTTATTATTGGCTTTGTATGCTCGGAAGGGGGTGTTGACGGCTCCTGTTATTATTGGCTTTGTATGCTCGGAAGGGGGTGTTGACGGCTCCTGTTATTATTGGCTTTGTATGCTCGGAAGGGGGTGTTGACGGCTCCTGTTATTATTGGCTTTGTATGCTCGGAAGGGGGTGTTGACGGCTCCTGTTATTATTGGCTTTGTATGCTCGGAAGGGGCTGTTGACGGCTCCTGCCAAACACAAGGAATTGGAGCGCAAAATTCAGTTGGTTTTTTTTTTGCCAGATTTTAAAATTTGAAGAGAGTTTGCACAAAAATTGAAATATTTATTTAGATAACATAATTTTGAATAAGTTCTGTATTTGAATCATAATGCAGACAAAATTCTGCTGACATTCGTGTTGCCAACTCTCAACGACTAAACTACATTACACAATGCTCTAAAATCGAAATGATATTAATTGACAGAATATTTCAATTTCGTTGCAAAAGTTTTCGGTTAAGTATTGCTTGATGAAATGTAAATGCAACGCTAAACAAACCGAAGAAGAACTTATTGAATAAGGTCAATGAATCTGGAAATGCTGGGAATGCTGGGGAGCCTTTCCTCTAAATGAGAGCGATCAGAAATCGAACGAAAAGGGGGAAGAGAAACTGGATCCTTCCTTATTTCATTTATTCCTGCATTTGATGTGGAGGGACATTCAGAGCAGGATCTTCGTCCCCCCCCCCCCCATCGTCCGTCACTTCTTCCTTTCTATCTGCAGACGACGGAGTGCTTCCCCCTCCGAGTGTTGTTATTGCTTCAAGGGCATTCCCCCTTCTCTGGCCTCGCACTCTGCCACCAAATGCACGAGAACAAATTCATGCCCCACATCATTCAATCATGTGGGCAGACGATTCGTATCTCGAGTGTTTCGAGATTTTCGTTTGCAGTCGATGCGCCTCCGAAGCAAACGATCACGGAGAAATTGACTCGAGTTTCGTCCAATGATGGAAAAAGGAGAAAGAAAAGATGGAAAAGGTGGCGCTGGAGAACAGCGTGGAGAAGGGTTGATTTAGAAACTTCCCTTCATTTGCTCATCTCCGTCGCTTCTCTTAAGCCAAAGCCTGGAGATGAAATTGCAGCAAGCGACGTCAGCAGATCGTCAGCAGAGGGAGATTCGGCAGTTGGTTGCTTTCGACCCAAGGGCATAATGCCGCAGGGTCGGATGCAAGTTATCAACCGACCAGAAAAAATACGGGAATTAAAGTTTCCCGCAAAAGTGCTCAGCAATTTCCGGATTAAAAGAATGTTTTCATTCTTGTGCATATATTGCCATTTTGAGTCATCATCATTCTCCTAATGGATACGAATTCATAGTTGATTGATCATCAGATGACTCGCCAGTCATCAGTCAAGTAACACTGATCATCTCTCCGACAACGATCTGCAGAGTCTGCGCATTGTCTCTACTTCTGAGAAGGATGACTTTTTTCCAGATTTCAATCCTTTGTCTTAAATGTGTACAAGAGGGCCTCGCTTGCTTCTTGAAAGGAAACATTGAATTCTGAATTTATTTAAGTCAGTGCAAATGTATTGAATGAAAGAAAAATCTCTGAGGGTATTTTTTCTTTCGCAGCCGAATTTAAATTCCCGATCTCAAGGCTCAAAAGCTTCATCGGTTAAAACAGTAGAGCTCATTTTGGATATCTGCGAATGATGTGAATGTTTATCCTCGAAATAGTTATCATGTGGAGGGCTTTGGGTTGTTTTACCTCTGAGAGGCACTTTTTTGCACACCATGGGCTAAATGGCCAGGTCACAAGGACCCTGAAGGCTCAGAGAAGGTTGGGGGAAGGGACACACTGGAACAACTGTTAGGAGACAGATGGTAGCCTCCCGTCAAGGCCATCCAGCGTGTTCTTTAACGCGCACAGGGTATGGCTCTCCCGCACACGGGGCCACGGCTTAACATCCCATCCGACGGACGGCGGTCTTTCCAAGCCCATCGGTGTTTCCTACTGACCGTGGGCAGGGCTGGGAATTTTGAGGAGATAAATCTCAACGCTAACCCAGCTGGGACTAGAACCTGGGAACTACAGATTACGAACCTGGCGCGTTACCGACTGAGCCACCCCCACCCCATATGTAGAGGGCATTAGTAAGTCAATATTGGGCGAATGTGTCTTTTGCTAATCTCTCAGTCAATGAGATGCAACATACAGCTTGGAAAAAAAATTGCAAATGAAAAAGGCGACAGAGAATTAAGTCAAGTTACAAACAGGTTGCGTTCCAAGAGTTCGTAAATCTTTTTTTGTTCGTAACTCAATTTTCGGTCGACACAGTTTTGTAAATGGCGGTCAGGTTCGCTATGGCGCCAACAAAACAACAAACAAACACCTGCGCTGAACTATATTGCAAAAAGTGTGTGGACACTTCCATGTGAAGTGAACGAATAGCGACATTCAAATCTACCTACCTTTGAAAATAAGCTCTTTACGGGAAAAGAGTCACTAGACATAAATTGAAGATCTCGGTCAGAGCTCTTTAATTCTCTATTTTCTACAATATTAATCTGATATTTAAAGAGTTATGGAAACTGAAACATTTAAGTAAAAGTTTTGCTAGTTTTGAAAATTTACTTCGAAAAAGTTAAATCACAACTGTTATAACAAATTCGCAATATAAATTCGATATTTGAATTTCGTGTAAGGATTTTTGAAGTTTTCATCAATTTGGGAGGGAAATGTTTTGGAAATGTGGTATGTGATAGCATCTGTTGTTAAATGTTATGGCTTCCTCAACTCTTTAAATATTAGTTTAATATTATAGAAAATAGAGATCTTCAATTTATGTCTAGTGACCTTTTCCCATAAAAAATTTTATTTTCAAAGTAAACATGAAAGTGTCCGGACACTTTTTGCAACATAGTGTATTATTAATTGGAAATGTCGTTTGCAATAAATAAGAGAAGCAGAAGATCTGATTGCAGCAGACGTGAGTCGATGGATGACGTTCGTCGCTGAGGAACTTTCTTCCTCGAATCTAGAGAAATCGACATCAGCTGGTGTGATGCAGCTCCTACAGCGGACATTTCAAATCGATCGCATTTGCGATTCATTCGCTCTCTTAAGAATGGAAGAATGACGTCACGGTTGTCGCGAAACGTCTCCGCTTCGAAATGATCTCATCCAGAGCAAACGACATTTTGCATTCAACATGTCGTCATGCCGAAGGTTAATTCTTTGCGAAGTTTTCATAAGGCTTCTTTATCTCCAGTGACGTCATATATCTCGAGAAATACGAAGAAAAGGAGAATAGAGCATGGAAGGGTTAAAGAAAAGGTTGAAGGAATTTTCCTTGCGGATCTCTCTCAATGGATCCTTTCATTCAATTCCGACTGCAACATATTAATGCAAAGAACTTTACGTAACATAAAATAATGCACACTAAAAAAAAACCAGAGCCGTAAAATAAGTTTTAAGAGCATTTCTGCTTTAATCTGCAGCAAAGATACGAAACATAAATCCCGAATGGACGTATTAGGACTGCGAGATCGATTCGTCCGACACATGATACTATTTGTAATAAGAATAATATAAGGCCTTGGAGGTTTTTTAATCGAAGAAATAAAACTGGAAACTTACTTCGTTCCGGGAATCTTGAACCACCAGCTGACATTGCAACCTTGAACATTGCGTAATAACACGGTCTGACGACGGGTCTGTGGTTTCCATGGTTACGCATTTGCCTATAATCAGACTGCATTCAAAATTTCCCACGTGGCATTAAACGAGATTTTTAATAGGAAGAAGAATCCATTTCATATATAAATTCCTTGCCCCCTTTCGAATCCCTAATTTGGCGCACGAGCATTCAGTTGAGCTAAATATTGAAGTCTGTTCCCATGTCAGAATCTTGGATCTAATAAAACAGAATTCAAGCACAAAGTTAAATAAAAATATTTCCATCAGACGAATCAAAACAATCTCTCCAACGTGGGTTTTATTGAAACGAATATGCACATTTGCTCAGCGACGTAAAAGTTTCAGTAAAAAAATTCTCTTCTTTTTTATGGGTCGACATCGCTTCAAGTCCATAATCCGTATTTCCCAGGTTCGATTCCCGCCTCTGCCAACGTTGAGATTCTACCTCCCCCATACCCTGTTAAATAATGCACGGGATGGCTTTGATGGGAAGGCAGCCATTGCTCGCCTAACAGATGTCCACTGAAATACTTTCCATATTTTTGATAACACTTGGAAAACGAACAGGCATAGCTCCTTTTTCGTTTTACATAAATAATAATATATTTTATTAGTTAACATAATTGGCCATTAGCAGATTTTGCAATCAATCAGCATTTTTAAATATTTTGTATTCACGTGACTAGGCCAATATATATATCGATAATTCAATGATATAAAAATGAAAAAAGTTTTTAATTTATTTATTTTTTTCAAATTTCAGCAGAATTTTCGAAAGAATTAAGTTTTTCTAACAACAACAATCGTCTTGATTATAAGATTAAAGAAACATTCGAAATTATTTCTGAAAGTAAAAACACACATTTATACAACGAAGTGAATAAGACGAAGGAAATCTTGCGTATGCACAAATATTTCTTAACACAGCATTTGTAATTTCCAATGAACACCTTCCCCCACGACTTTCTCTCAGATATCGGGGTCCTTGTGACCTGGCTATTTAATCCATCTCTGCGGCCTCGGTGAATGTCGTTCCCCACACCTAAGAGCCATCCCTACGGCCTCGGTGAATGTCGTTCCCCACACCTAAGAGCCATCCCCACGGCCTCGGTGAATGTCGTTCCCCACACCTAAGAGCCATCCCCACGGCCTCGGTGAATGTCGTTCCCCACACCTAAGAGCCATCCCCACGGCCTCGGTGAATGTCGTTCCCCACACCTAAGAGCCATCCCCACGGCGTCGGTGAATGTCGTTCCCCACACCTAAGAGCCATCCCCACGGCGTCGGTGAATGGCGTTCCCCACACCTAAGAGCCATCCCCACGGCCTCGGTGAATGTCGTTTCCCACACCTAAGAGCCATCCCCACGGCCTCGGTGAATGTCGTTCCCCACACCTAAGAGCCATCCCCACGGCCTCGGTGAATGTCGTTCCCCACACCTAAGAGCCATCCCCACGGCCTCGGTGAATGTCGTTCCCCACACCTAAGAGCCATCCCCACGGCCTCGGTGAATGTCGTTCCCCACACCTAAGAGCCATCCCCACGGCGTCGGTGAATGTCGTTCCCCACACCTAAGAGCCATCCCCACGGCCTCGGTGAATGTCGTTCCCCACACCTAAGAGCCATCCCCACGGCGTCGGTGAATGTCGTTCCCCACACCTAAGAGCCATCCCCACGGCCTCGGTGAATGTCGTTCCCCACACCTAAGAGCCATCCCCACGGCCTCGGTGAATGTCGTTCCCCACACCTAAGAGCCATCCCCACGGCGTCGTTGAATGTCGTTCCCCACACCTAAGAGCCATCCCCACGGCCTCGGTGAATGTCGTTCCCCACACCTAATAGCCATCCCCACGGCCTCGGTGAATGTCGTTCCCCACACCTAAGAGCCATCCCCACGGCCTCAGTGAATGTCGTTCCCCACACCTTAGAGCCATCTCTACGGCCTCGGTGAATGTCGTTCCCCACACCTAAGAGCCATCCCCACGGCCTCGGTGAATGTCGTTCCCCACACCTAAGAGCCATCCCTACGGCCTCGATGAATGTCGTTCCCCACACCTAAGAGCCATCCCCACGGCCTCGGTGAATGTCGTTCCCCACACCTAAGAGCCATCCCCACGGCCTCGGTGAATGTCGTTCCCCACACCTTAGAGCCATCCCCACGGCCTCGGTGAATGTCGTTCCCCACACCTAAGAGCCATCCCCACGGCCTCGGTGAATGTCGTTCCCCACACCTAAGAGCCATCCCCACGGCCTCGGTGAATGTCGTTCCCCACACCTAAGAGCCATCCCCACGGCCTCGGTGAATGTCGTTCCCCACACCTAAGAGCCATCCCCACGGCCTCGGTGAATGTCGTTCCCCACACCTAAGAGCCATCCCCACGGCCTCGGTGAATGTCGTTCCCCACACCTAAGAGCCATCCCCACGGCCTCGGTGAATGTCGTTCCCCACACCTAAGAGCCATCCCCACGGCCTCGGTGAATGTCGTTCCCCACACCTAAGAGCCATCCCCACGGCCTCGGTGAATGTCGTTCCCCACACCTAAGAGCCATCCCTACGGCCTCGGTGAATGTCGTTCCCCACACCTAAGAGCCATCCCCACGGCCTCGGTGAATGTCGTTCCCCACACCTAAGAGCCATCCCCACGGCCTCGGTGAATGTCGTTCCCCACACCTAAGAGCCATCCCCACGGCCTCGGTAAATGTCGTTCCCCACACCTAAGAGCCATCCCCACGGCCTCGGTGAATGTCGTTCCCCACACCTAAGAGCCATCCCCACGGCCTCGGTGAATTTCATTCGCCATATCTGAGGATTTCACATCATTCATCTAGATATGAAATCATCTCCTTGAATAAAAACAACTCCAATATCTGCACATTACTTTCTTATAACTGTTTTAGGGCAGTTTTTGAGATGCTGAAATTTTCCGAAATCCTCGATGAATGGACTTTGTTTCGTGAAAGCCTTTTCACTGCCCATTTCGCTGCTTTAATTCTAAGCCTTGTTCCGCATAATCTTTTCTCCTTTCGTATTGCATTTGCATTCAATTCGCAGGGGAGGGCAGACAGCGACTGAATTAGCTTGATGCTACTTGGTCGGTTAGCTAAGAATGAACATGATGTGTGATTCGTTGGCCAGATGTGCTATTAGGCATCAGTTTGAAGTTTCCTCCTATGCAAATGAACTGCGAAGAATTTATCTGAAAATCTGACGTCACCGGATGAAGCTCTGTTGATTCATCATTTCCGGCTGCAAGTAGACTTCGACTTCCTTTGCATTGATATCCGTGAAGCTTTTCGGGGCAAATACAATTTTCGATTATTCTTAATAAAAGCTGGATTATCAGACAAAGCATCGGAAAACTTAAAAACATATCGAAAGCTTCTGACTGATTTTTCTCTCTATGTTCTGTTACGAAATTCTGATTGTAATAACTGTAAACGCGACTTGGCAGAGACATGAATGAATTAATGAAGCAATGGTTAATCATCCCTTGGGGGCAGAACCGCTCTGAAAAGTTCAGTTAAGGAGGTTAAATAATGTTTCTTAAAAAAAATTTTTTGTCGTTCAGCAACATTAAAGACGGCAAACCATCATCTCAACTGCATAACGATAAGTATGAAATTATATCGATAGCATTACTCCACAGAGTGAATAGCAGACAAAGACAGATGAGCATCACCTTAACAGTGTAAAGAAGCTACTACGAAGAAGCGTAATATAATTTAATCAAATGTTCTCCTTTCATAAAACAGTAATTTCCTCTGTAAATATTCTGAACAATTTTTTTCGTCCATGATGAAAGCTGTTAAAAAACATTTAGGGTGTATTAATTAGAAAAAAGGAGCAGGAGGCCATTCCGCAAGTAATTACCGTATTTTAAATTTTACTGAAAAATTAATGCTGAAATTAGACATTTTAATGACCATAATCTCCTGTTTTTCGTCTAAGAAGTTTCTAACAATGTCTTGAGGCGAGGGAGGAATACTAGGAAGCGTTTTTTTTTTTATCAAACACTTTATTTCATAAAACTTATCAGGTAAAATTGCAAAACACTTCCTCCGACATTTATAAAATTGAAAATGGCCTTTTGCAAGGATCGATACTTTCACCTTCATTATTTAATTTTTATCTCCATGATTTTTCAGAAATCTTAGATACAGAAATTTCGTTTACATCCTTTGCTGATGACTTAATGATTTGGGCATCGGGGAAAAAAACTAGAAAAAAATTCAATCAATTCTACAACAAAACTTAAAAAAATAACAACTTACTTTCAAAAGTGGCATTTCCAGATTAACACCGACAAAACGTTTTTAATCCCTTTTACCTCTAAAAGATTAAATTCCTATAACATAAATATTAAAATAAATAAAACTATTATTCCAACTCAACTATCTTGCAGATATCTAGGAATTACCTTAGATTACAAATTAAATTGGTCTCCATTTTTAAAAAATGCAAGACATAAAAGGAGATAAACTTCTTAACTTTACAAAATGTTTAGCTAAAATGAAATGGGCCACCTCTCAATACAATTTATTAACTTTTTACTGAAACTTAGTTAGACCAAAAATTGAATATGCTATTGAACTTCTTTGTGGAATTTCTGAAAATAAATTTAAACAACTTAATATTTTCTAAAACAAATTCCTCAACCTCATTCTACCTTTCCATACCCTTCCCCCTCTTTGGCCTTAAGTGCAGAAATGTCTATTCCTACATTTAATATTATAGCACATTCCTTGTTTCTAAGACTTATAATGAGACTGCAATTGAAACACTTAAATCATCCTATCTTAATTACTCTAAATAATCCAAATTTAAAAGTCCCCTACAAACTTTGCAACCAAAACACACTTTATTTAACAAAATTTTAACTTTTTCAAAAAAAGACCTTTCAAAAAATGACCCTTTTGTACGGGCCTCTGTACAGCCAGAAATTCACACCGATATCCCCTCTCTAATTTCAAAAACATCACTATCTCCACGATGTCAAAAAATACAGAAACATTTTGCTCTATTCGATATCAATCTCCCTTTCCTATTTATACTGATGGATCAGTTGATTCAAATTCTAAATTTTCTTCTGCTGCCTTCTGTTCTCCTATTACAAAATCCTTTTCAAAATTTAAATTTGACACTCATACACATATATTAAAGGCAGAACTCTACGCAATTCTCTTTGCCCTAAAATGGGCATCTAGCTCTCTTTCCAATAAAACTATTATTCTTTATTCGGATTCAAAATCGGCTCTACAAACTCTTAAACAAGATTACTTTTATACTAATTATTCTGCAATATTATCAGAATTCTATAACGTTTGAACTGTAAACTATCTAGACTACCATAATACTTTCATTTTTCAATAGATCCCTAGCCACTGCGACATTAAAGGAAATTTTTGGGCACACTTTTATGCAAAGCAAGCTTTATTACTTCCTACCTCAACTCCTACACATTACTTCTTTTCCAATTTAAAATATGAAACAAAATATTTTGAACATGTCTTACTTAATAATTATTATCAAATTAATGGTCCTTTTAAATGCAATCATCGATATTTTCTTGACCCGAAACTCTCAATAATTATGAATTTAAATTTCCCTAGACAACTTCTTTCAGTATTTTACAAACTTAGAATAGATTTGTGGGCCTAAATAATTTTTTGTTTTTGATTAAAAAATCTCCTTCAAAAAATTGCTCTTATTGCAAAGTACCAGAAACTATTTCTCATGCCCTATTAAATTGTGTCCATTATTGCAACGAACGCAAAAAAACTATTTGATATTCTTGAAAAACTTAACTTAAATGATTTTGCTCCCTCCAACTTATTAGCAGTTCCTTCTTCCAATTTGCAGCAGTACCACTTCAATGAACTCTTCTCCTTTTTATTGCAGACAAAACTAGTTAATAAATTTTGAGTCCTTGATTCAAGGATTCTTTTCTTATTTCTTTTCTTCTTTCAAAAACAAATGCTGCCTTTTATATTGTTCCTCTTTTTATAAATATTATACTGACTGTATGATACATATGTGTACAAATAAATCAAAACGTTTATGTAAAATGTTTTGTGGGTAGGAGGTGTTTGATCACCGAGCTCTCAGAGTGGTGTAACGTTGTAAATAAATAAATAAATAAATAAAGCTCTATCACTGGGTGATATCTGGACAAAATTCGACTGTCGACAGACTTTGACCGGTTAAACCAATAACTGTATGCCAACGACCTTCCTCCCCCCCACACACAAAGAAACCTTTCGCCCCCCCCCCCCCTGCAGTGGCACAATCCTTGAGGAATGACTCTTTTGCTAAGTCATCAAGAAACGATGCCTTTGATCACAACGGAAAAGTTGAACAAAGCCACTCGACTGCTGCTGCCATCTATGGGTATAGTCCTCTATCATTAATCTGAATTAACAAAATGAAAAAAAATTCAAACACCAGATGCAGCCATTTCTTGGGATCCAATAGAGGTTTTATACGGGGTTAGAGGGGGTGGGCAGTGGGAGGGGTCTTAGTGTGGTTCATGCGGCTCCTGAGGTTCAGGAGATGCAAATGGATGATCTCTATGTCATGATACCGATTCACCTCATCTTTATATTTAAAAATTTCCTCCAGAATTCTGATATTTAAATTTGTTTTTTGCTCTGAAACCTTAATACAAAGCAGAAGCGAAGATTTATATTTCATTTTGCGAAAGTTAGCAATTCGACGTTCTTGGAAAGAAACCTAAAATATTGTTTTCCTTTCAATGATAACGGCGAAACCTTTTCCAAATGCCTCTAAAGGATCTGATGTTCCTGTTGGAGGTACGAAATCGTCTCTGAATGTTTCATGGAAGTTTTGAAACATCGAGTTTCTTCTCTTATCAGCACCTCGCGGACCCTTCAAAACTTTCCCAGTTTGAAAAGCTCTGCCTTTGAGCCGACGAAAAGCGTCATTTCGAAAGCAGAGGCCAACTTCGTTTATAAACACAATTCTCGTGAAACAGGAACAAAGCGACTCTGGTCTAGTTTGTTCTCTTCGTTTCTCCTGCATCTAGAAATGCTTTTCGAATCCTGATCGATTTTCCCTCAGAATAACGAGAATTGTTTTAAATAAACATGAACTATATTCCCTCGTAACTGAATTACTAAAACAGAAAACAAAAAAGGCATCGAATGGAGGAGAAGTGGGAAGGAAGACGAAGACGAGCAGTAGAGCCAACTGATTCAAGAATTCGCTGAAAATGCTCAGGGAGTGTTCATCGAAGAGGAATTTTTAAAGCAAACTTTTTTTTTTGAAAACATTCTCATAAATGCATCGATTTATCTCTGAAATACTTGGAAGACGCCGTCTTAAGGATGAGTTTGGGCGGACAGTCAGATATTTCAGAAATATGGGAAATGAGACAACTAAGCAGACGTAGATTCGGATCCCAGTTCAACGATTGATACAGAAATCGAAGACGTTGGGTGATTTCGCGATGCTGGATTCGAATCTCACTTCATCTGGAAGGTCGTCTTCATCTATACTCTACTTGCACCAACGGCGTCTGCCTCCAATATCAATTTTCGTTATCGACTTCAGAATCGATTTCATCTCCTTTATCATTTTAACTTCCTTTATTCTAAAAAAAAATTTGCAGAAAAAAAAAATTGAAAGAATGTTTATATTTTAAGATTTTTGTTTTAAATTCATTTTTTATCTGACTTTGAATCCCAATAAATCTAATGTGCTAATGAAGTGATTTAACACAATAGCAACCTCTCCAAAGTTTAAAGTTGGCTTATTCGCTTGAAACCTTATTTGTAAAAAAAAACGCTTATCTGTTGACTTCCTTTCTGCCGATAAAGAATCGTTTGCAGAGGAATTGGGTTATCTCCAACCAGAACCGAAACCACCTCCATAATTGGTCGCCATCACTGGCAGAGGGGAGGGGGGGAGCAATCCATTTCTCTCTCGTGGCTTGCCGTTTTAAAAGACAGAAATGTATCGAGGTGAAAGAAGATAAACTTCCCTCTTGTGATTATTATTATATTCTTTCTATGAACTAAAAAGGAAGGAAAACCTTTTTTGCGTTCTCCTCCCCATATCGGTATTTTCCTTTGCTCTCGATTGTACTAAAGAAACCTGTTTAGTGGTCAGATTTGTCTGCATTTCCGTATCCCTGACCTCATTGGCGGTATAGCCAAGGCGTGAAGTCCTGCTCCCTTGAGGCCATGAATAACCTCTATTTTCTGAGGCAGTCCCCAAAAATCAGATTCCTGCGCCATTGGACATAACGGACTTCTCTTATCCGCCACCATTGGACTCGAACATAACGGAGTTTTATCTACCATTGGAATTCCCAGGTGGCGAAAACAAGGGAGCGACAGATAGTATTCGAGTTCACGAAATCGAGTCGAACATCGCTCATAAAGTAAACGGTTTTCCTTTGAAGTGAATCGCTGTCTTAATGATTCAGACAAATCTGATGATTCGAACTTTTTTTCAATTCAGATGATGCCAATGATCATGCAATGAGCCACATAGTGATGATCTTCGTTGGTGCTCTACTTAACTTCTAAGATATTTAGACAGATCAAAACCGTACAGAAACAAAATCATTCCGGGCAGTTGCTTCAACCAAAGCCGAAAACCTTCCTCTTGAAAAGGTTAAATCATCATTTCTGAGGGGGTGACGACAACTCGCCTTAATTAGCCTCAATATCCGATGCCCTATATATGTTTTGAAAATTCAATTCAAAGGTTTCCTATTTATCTGTCAGCAAAATTCGTCGTTTTCAAATATTAGCTTTCAGCGAATAAAATTTTGACTCTACTTACCCGTAAAGGAAATAATCAGAACAACTCTTTATGTTCTAAAGCATATAGTACGAATTGGTTATCTTACATGGGATGTTCACTTCGAAGAAGAGTCTATAATTCAAAATTAAGGGATAATAGACAAGAAGAATCCACAATTAAAAATTAGAGGATGTTGGACAAAAAGAGTCCCCAATTCGAAATTGAACGATGATGGACAAAAAGTGTCCATAATTTAAAATTAGAGGTTGACGGATAAGAGGAGTCCACGATTCAAAATCAGAGGATGACGGATAAGAAGTGTCCATGATTCAAAATCAGAGAATGATGGATAAGAAGAGTCCGTGATTCAAAATTAGAGGATGATGGAAAGAAGAGTCCATGATTCAAAATTAGAGGATGATGGATAAGGAGAGTCCATGATTCAAAATCAGAGGATGATCGATAAGAAGAGTCCACGATTCAAAAACAGAGGATGACAGATAAGAAGAGTTCATGATTCAAAATCAGAGGATGGCGGATAAGAAGAGTCCATGATTCAAAATCAGAGAATAGAATATAAATAATAATAATATAATATAAGAAGAGTCCGTGATTCAAAATTAGAGGATGATGGAAAGAAGAGTCCATGATTCAAAATTAGAGGATGATGGATAAGGAGAGTCCATGATTCAAAATCAGAGGATGATCGATAAGAAGAGTCCACGATTCAAAAACAGAGGATGACAGATAAGAAGAGTTCATGATTCAAAATCAGAGGATGGCGGATAAGAAGAGTCCATGATTCAAAATCAGAGAATAGAATATAAATAATAATAATATAATATAAGAAGAGTCCGTGATTCAAAATTAGAGGATGATGGAAAGAAGAGTCCATGATTCAAAATTAGAGGATGATGGAAAGAAGAGTCCATGATTCAAAATTAGAGGATGATGTATAAGGAGAGTCCATGATTCAAAATTAGAGGATGAAGGATAAGGAGAGTCCATGATTCAAAATCAGAGGATGATCGATAAGAAGAGTCCACGATTAAAAATCAGAGGATGACAGATAAGAAGAGTCCATGATTCAAAATCAGAGAATGGCGGATAAGAAGAGTCCACGATTCAAAATCATAAGATGACGAAGAAGAGTCTATAATTTAAAATCAGAGGATGACGGAGAAGGAGAGTCCATAATTCAAAATTAGGGGATGATAAATCATCGACCACCTGAGACCTAGGAGGACGAGCATGCTCATCGACAGAGATGAAATCAGGACTGAGAGCATCGCTGAAAATCCTCACAAAGGGTGAATGCAGCCCCAGTGAAAGTGCTTCCCTTAAAAAGGGATGGCTCTTAGTCTTACAATGGTAGTGGCCAGTCTCCTGTTCTCTCCACATAAACACGTGGCGAAAATCGGTGTGAATCTGGATTCATCTGTGAAGAGCACATTTGCTCCATTAAAGGAGCTCATACCTTGTTCCATTAAAAGAGCTCATACGTTGTTCCATTAAAGGAGCTCATACCTTGTTCCATTAAAGGAGCTCATACCTTGTTCCATTAAAGGAGCTCATACCTTGTTCCATTAAAGGAGCTCATACCTTGTTCCATTAAAGGAGCTCATACCTTGTTCCATTAAAGGAGCTCATACCTTGTTCCATTAAAGGAGCTCATACCTTGTTCCATTAAAGGAGCTCATACCTTGTTCCGTTAAAGGAGCTCATACCTTGTTCCGTTAAAGGAGCTCATACCTTGTTCCGTTAAAGGAGCTCATACCTTGTTCCATTAAAGGAGCTCATACCTTGTTCCATTAAAGGAGCTCATACCTTGTTCCATTAAAGGAGCTCATACCTTGTTCCATTAAAGGAGCTCATACCTTGTTCCATTAAAGGAGCTCATACCTTGTTCCATTAAAGGAGCTCATACCTTGTTCATGCAGCCTCCTGTACATGAGGTATGTCTGGAATCTGTCAACTGACGAGAGAGTGGCCTAGCTGCCATTTCTTTACGTCGCCTTTCTCTTAATGACAGACAGAAGTCATCCTGAGCAGTTGAGGCCTCGAGATAACCTTCTCCTCGTCTACAACTGACCTCTTCTCTTTCTTGTAATATTCTTGAAAATCTTGAGATTTTGAGTCCATTTGAGGCCCGGAATATCTCTGGACTTGCGTATCCTTCGTCTGTCCTAGATACCACCGTGCACTGCAATTATCCCTACCCCGTCTTTGTGATAGGGAGAGATCGAACTGATTCCCGAATGGCTGCAACGGAAACGAACGACGACCGATGTCACGCGCTCCTTGATATCGACACTAATATGCATGCTCGTCAATTGGCGGTCAGGAGCCTCGGCGAAATTTCTTCTTTCGAATTGCAGATTTTACACGAACATCACATTTTGTATCATTCTCTTTATATCATTTTCAAGATACGACAATATTCTTAAATTTTGAGCATCAATTTAATTAAGCTATTTCTTATATTGCTGAATATCTGGTAAACAATAGACTCGGATTTTCAAATTCACTACAGGAAAAGAAAAATTGCAACACCTGGAAGGATTAATGGCATTTTATTGAACCGCAGGCAGCTGTTAGCATACACTGAGATGTGCGATTGATTACTTATCAAAAGAAATATTGAAAATTACCACTTTACCTACCTAATAAAGTACCGCCCCGCGCAACAATGCATTCATGAACACGGCGGGGAAGGATATCGAACAGCTGTATAATGTCCTTCTGAGGGATAAAACGCCAAATAGCTAGAAGTGGTTGTTCCATTTCAGCGACAGTGGTTGGCGCACCTCTTGGATGTTGTTGGAGCTGTCGGCCCATCATGTCTCGGAGGTATTCAATAGCTGAAAGGCCCGGCGAGTGTGCTGGCCATGGTAATACCTGAACGTTTTGCTCGTGTAGATAGTGCAGACTAATGCTGGCTGTGTAGGGACGGGCGTTATCTTGCTGGCAAAAAGTTCCATGCTGCTGAACAATTGGGACAGCCACTGGCTGCAAAATATTGGTAACATATCGTTGGGCAGTTAGAGATCCCCTTATGATGACCAGTTCTGACTGAGATGTCCGACTACCCCATACCAAGACATCAGCTGCTGGAGCTGTGTGACGATGTCGCACGAACTGGATGGCGTTCCTTTCCCCTAGATAAAATTATTATTTATATTTCGGAAATCTTTTTTCTCAGTTGCTTGAAGTCAGTTCCCTCAAATTTAGCGAAAAAGCATTAAAAGGATCTGATTGAGATACTTTTAATAAATCATTATATAATTAATATTATCCTTATCTTTGCCTTTAATAAATAAATGTTGCTATAAGTCTGATTCTATTTATAGAATGACTTCGTATCGAATATTTACATCTGTTCAAGCGTTGTGAGCAAAAGGGAGCAAGAAAATGAAAAGTTCGCAACCCCAAGTCAGCAATTCAAAGGAAAGGTCGGTTTGAAAATTGTGAACTTTTCCCCCCGTTGTTAACTTCTCAGGGTGGAATGCGCCAAACAGAGGTTTCATAATATGCATCAAAACTTTCCGATTTGTTTCCTTTTTCGTTTCTTACTTGCATAAAAATACAAAACTCTCTTTTGTTAAGCACATTTCGGATTCAGTTATTCCTTTATTCAACTTTTCCGAACAATGTGACCCAAATCCTTCCTGTTCGATTGCTACCCGGATTCTACACCTGAAGCAATTCTGCCAGAGAATGAATAGAATGTCAGCACAATTCTCGTTAACAAGAGACATTTTCTCTTTGCTCGGTAAAAGAGGTCGAAGAATTAAGTGAACACGTGATATCTTAGTTGAGTTCACTTAATATGTTCGCTACTCTCAGTTGAAATCTTAATCTATTAATAGCGATTCACGAGGAATTTATTACTTATTTCACCAACTGATTGTTTGATTTAAGCCTGCGAATCCAATTATGCATCATCGCCACGATATTCTTCAAAGGATGTACCTTCACCTCTTCCTTAAAAGTGTTTCGAACGAGCTGTTTTTCTAATTCCAACTGAAGGATCAATTGAGAAGTTCTGTTTTTCGCGAATCGTCGAACGGTATCCATGAATGTTTTGGTCCCTCTTGCTTCCAGTAAAAAGTCCCGCAATTGAGAGGAAGACAAAATCCCTTCTGCGAGAGGGAATTTTTCCCCCACCCAATATCTGTATTCCTCCATCGTCACTCGCTGCCTCTTCTTCATCACTGCAAACAGAAGATCAGTCACATCCGCGAGATCGTCGTTGTCCGAAACATCCGACTTGATGACGTCGACTTCGTGATCCTCGACGATTCTCTCTTCCGATTTCAAAGGAGTCTTATCTAGAAAGAGAAACGAGAAATAACATTAGAGTATTATAAATATTTAATAAGGCATTTGGAGCGTTTCAAGACGGCAACCAATTCACTGGATTCCACTTAACAGGATTCCAGTTACAATTTCGTTCTTTAAGCACAATACACGTTAAAAGTGAAACTATCCCTTTGATAAAATTCCTGAAATTCTCCTCCTTATCTGAGAATCGTCCATTCAGAGGATCCTGCAATCGATCAATAAAGATTCGAATTTAGATTCTCATTGGATCTTTCGAATTTGAATGGCGCCTCATCATTGGATCTTCAAAACATTCGAAGCTCGAAACAAAACAAAACGAAAAGTATTGATTTTTCTGCAAACGCCTAACTCTTTCGGTAACCTGTGATATAAGTATGTAATGGACTCGGTTAAAGATACAGAAAGATAGAGCTCATCCCACTTACTGTCCCAAATGACCTGAAAGATAAAAACAGAAAATATTTCGTGATGAGGATCAATGACCTTCATCATCCTAGACACGACTGACTGACTCCCTCCCTCAAAATCTTCTATTAAATAGGCAATGAATTTTCGTTGGATTATTATTAATTACATTAAATACGCTGGTTTCCATAAATTAAGGAAAATCCCTATGATAAGTCAATGGGTAGCTAACGTCAAAGCTCTATAACTTTTAAATAAGTTTTTGTTTTGAAAAATGTGATTTAAGAAAGATCTCGATCAAATAAATCAATATCTCGATTTTCAACAATATTCGTTCAGTATTTAATGAGTTATGAAAGTTTGAATATTTTGCGATAACAATGCCAGCCACAAAAATTGACTTCAGAAGTTAATTAAAACTTAGTAATAAGTATTAGATCAAAGTGATTAATAAACTTAAAATATGTTTGGATTAATAAACTTAAAAGAAATTTTTTATTTTGGAAAGAATTCTTTCACTATTTTCAGTTTTGTATTTTAAGACTGGCATTGTTATCGCTAAATATTCAAACTTCCATAACTCATTAAATACTGAACGAATATTGTTGAAAATCGAGATATTGATTTATTTGATTGAGATCTTTATCTGCAATCACATTTTTCAAAACAAAACAAACTTATTTTAGAAGTTTTAGAGCTTTGACGTTAGCTTCCCATTGACTTAACATAGGGATTTTCCTTAATTTATGGAAACCAGTGTAATTGTTATTGTAAATTAGCATGGCACCACTTCGAAACCCGATCCTTGGATTGCCTTATAACCTGGCGACATTCCACCTTGACCGACCTTGAAGCCTGATCTTTGTCCCTTGAATCTCCTGTCAGAGCTTCGCCACCTCGAAACGAAGCAAGTTGAGTAAACGGGAAGGCATTTGCTTCCCTTGGAGACAGGAGTCGAAGAGTTTTCGTTACAGGGAGGCAAAATGGGAAGGAATTCAGAATGGATTGGAATATGAGAAGGAAGGTCTCTTCTCTGCAGAGACTGGAAAGAGAATCGGGAGTCATGAATGACCTTGAAGATTTTCAGAACAGGGATCACAGAGGAATTCAGGAAATCAGAGGTCACGTGAGGAATGTTTTTTTTTTATAACAATGACGACAATGTCGGTTTTTACGAATAAGAAACGGATTTCTTTTTTTTCAATGACGACCAATTGATGTGAAAAGGAGGTCATAAATTTTTGGGTAAGATATCAAATGAGTGTTCCAAAAATAGTCAGCTTCATTCATTATTCAAATTATAAACATATAAATATAAAAGAAATTAAAAATAATAAATTGTTGAAAAAGATTTTCTTCTGCTTAAAATATTAGCTCAGACATTAAAATTTTCTATCAAAATTTTAACATAGTTTTACTTTTCTCAATTAAAAGGGAAACTTTTAAACAGTTCGTCAGTTCACAGTTTAGGTTATTAAATATTGCAAATATTTTTTAAACTCCGAGGGAGGGAGGGAGGTTGGATCCGCCCTCTTTACTTCTCCTCCTCCTCCTCTCAGAGACATCGAAAATTCCGAATGGTTGTATTTGTATCGCTGCCATGGAAACGAAAAATTCATAAAGAAAAATATCTGTTTGCTTTTCCTAAAGAATTTCCTCTCCTCCCATCATAACAGCGGAGAAATATTTTTCTGAAACGTTCCCTTACCTCGCTCCATCCTCGGATCTTCATCCTTTCTTCTTTCTTCCATTCTCAAATGAGAGGTTAAAGAGGAAAGTTTCCTTTTTTCATTCCCAGGTGGTGTACTCGTGTTTTTCGTCTCGTGCAGACCACTTGGTCCTGGCGCATGAAGTCTGAGGTCGGATTGCATCTGGTAATTGCTTTCGCTTGCGGATCCCGTGGACGATGCGCGCCTCGCCGCAGCATTCAGGTGCCCTGGGACGGAAGCTGGATCACGTGGTCTCTCTCCAACAGGAGCAGCCGCATTCGCCGCTTTTCGTTTTCTTTTTTCCCCTCTGGCAACCGATCCCTCGGAGAGGGAATGTTCTTCGAAGAGGCATTGGCTGCTCTTGATGGAGACATCGAAGTCGTCTGCTCGCCCTCCCTCCGTTTCGATCGAAAGAGATTTCGGAACGGCTCCGAGCATGTCTTCCGGAATGTACATCTTCACTGTCCATCGATACGAATCGCAAATGGGAAGAGGGGATTGCCGGACGGCGGAGATCACATCGCCGTACCTTTGAAGAGATTTCCTCAAATCCGATTCGTGAACAGAAGCGAACACTTTGGGCAGCGAGAGCGTCGTGATCGGAGGAAACGACGCCCGCCCGCTGCGGAAGCTCACCTGCACTTTAGCCACCACCTTGCACACCTCTTTCTCCTTCAGCTGAATCAGCCAATCTCCGAAGTTGCCGTTCACCGCTTCCACTTGATCCTGACTCACGAACTTGCACACGTCTGTCAGCAGATCCATAATCGGAACGTTTCTCGAGTCCAAGACGACAAACGCCCTTTCGTAGTCGACGACACCGGCCTCTGCGTGCTCCTTCTTCGACACGTCATATTCTTCAACCTCTTCCGACATGTCCCATAAAGTTCGTTTTACTCTATTGCAATCACACGGGTGGGTTAAGTCTCTCTCGATATTATTGGTCGCTTTCACATTTTGAAAAGACGGCGATCGAAGAGGACTTCCTCTCGCTCCCCTGGTGGCAGCGATCACTTTGCTCAAGGTTAAATGGGAGGCAACTGATAAAGTCAGATCCTCCGATTGGCTCATCAAACATCCGTTACAGATACATCCGTTATTCACTCTGCACACATTACTTCGGTTGTTCGAAAAGCTCTCTCCAATTCGCTCTCCTTTCGTTTTCGCAATCTCAGTTCACGTGAAGAAGCAGCATTTGAAGGAGACCCAAAAAATATCCTCAGTGCTCCATATTCTGAAAACAATGAGCCTTAACCTCCGAGTTTTCATTTCCTAATCCGATTCGACATTCTCATCACTCGAGGTGGAGGCTCTTTGTTGGCTTTACTGATCTTCACTCTTCGAAGAGAGAGAGATGAAGCAGACGTCATTTTCACTGGAGCAGAGACCCGGAAGAAGACATTGAGAATAACGTCAGTGATGTCACAGTTGTTCGGCCATTTACTTTCTGACCGCGTCCATCGTTTGGCGTCGGGAAGATTTCAGATGATTTATTAAAGCTGACAAAGAAATGGGATGCCCGATGATGATATAACGATAAATCTTCATCTCATCCCTTTGTAGAGTTTCAAAATCGTTTGGCCCTGTGTTATGCTATCAAATGTTGTTTCTCAATGCACAGACACAATTTTTAAGTTAAAATTAACTTTTAATTAAAAATTTAGTTAAAACTAACTTAAATTTAATTAACTTAAACAAAAGTGCTTTATTTTTTCTGTTCGTCGCTTCGCAGATTCCATTCTTCCTGCCTGCCAGATTCGAGATTTTCTCCTGAACCCTTTCCTCAGTGAGAAAGGAAAAATGCTTTCGAAGAAGCGAGCGCAGAGATCTTATCCCCGATCTTATCTCGCAGTTGCACCTCTCTATCGGGAAAGAGAAACAGTTGCCAGGAGACAGGCAAGAAGCAATTCTGATTGGCAGGATCTGGCATTGCACGAGGAGCGTCGGCCACAGGTGTCGTCTGCACTCTCTTAACTCGTTGTTGCCAGGAATATCGTTACAGTTTTGTTCTCTTTTCAGAGTCGTAAGAGCAGTCCAACTGGCAAAGAGGGGGGGGGGGAGATTTCTCCAAACTATTAATGTAATCCAGTGTAACTGATGAAGAGATTCCTCTTGGGGATGTTAAGTTGAATCTTATTTCTAAATGATTTAACGGATGTGCCCCTCTTTTCATGTGGATCCTTTCACTGTGCATCGATGTGTGCACCGGAAGTGGCTCCTCGAGCGAGCGTGATCGGTCTCTTGATCTCTCCGCGAGGAGATCAGTCGGGAGAGGAATGAGTCCTGGCAATGACCGAATTTGTGCCTTCAGAGAGCATGCGCGCTGCAATTTCCTGTCCCGAACGGATGAAGCTGTACTTCGCAGATCGCTGCTACGTCGACGAGGTGATGAAGAAGAGGCTCGAGATCATCTCTTCCTCCTTCCTCTTCCCTCTGCTCACTGAACTGACCTTGAGCAATGTCCCCGCGAGCGTCGGAGAATCGCTTCTGAAGAGACTTCTCCAACCCAAATATGGCCCCGTGTTAAGTCTGGAGGCCTCAATTGTGTCACATCAAAAGTGACAAATGGAGAGCGGCAATTGATTTGGCTGAAATTTGGATCAGTTCTGTGGAGACATTTCCACAGGAAATTCAGATCACCCTGGAAGGTCGACACCACTTTCTGAAAGTCGAAGTTTACTGCAGAAATTGTGCAACTGACGGACACATTCAGTCCGACTGCCTCGTGCGTAGCACAGAAGAAATATCTAAAGAAGATGATGTCGAAGAAGATCTCTTGCTTAAAGAGAAAGATGATGATGATGATGCTGCAAGGCCAGGTCGAAGCAGAGAAGGAATCGTTGATGCAGACGGAAGTTCTGACATTGGTTCTGACGCTGACTCTGAGAGCACAGGCACACTCTTCCCAAAACGAAGCATCGACTATCTATCACTATCAGTCTATAATCTTAAAGAGAGCACAGGCACACTCTCCCCAAAACGAAGCATCGACTATCTCTGTCTGAAATATTAGAGAGAGCACAGGCACACTCTCCCCAAAACGAAGCATCGACTATCTCTGTCTGAAATATTAGAGAGAGCACAGGCACACTCTCCCCAAAATGAAGCATCGACTATCTCTCAGTCTATAATCTTAGAGAGAGCACAGGCACACTCTCCCCAAATGAAGCATCGATTATCTCTCAGTCTGCAATCTTAGAGAGAGCACAGGCACACTCTCTCCAAAATGAAGCATCGACTATCTCTCAGTCTGCAATCTTAGAGAGAGCACAGGCACACTCTTCCCAAAACGAAGCATCGACTATCTATCATTATCAGTCTATAATCTTAAAGAGAGCACAGACACACTCTCCCCAAAACGAAGCATCGACTATCTCTGTCTGAAATATTAGAGAGAGCACAGGCACACTCTCCCCAAATGAAGCATCGATTATCTCTAAGTCTGCAATCTTAGAGAGAGCACAGGCACACTCTCCCCAAAATGAAGCATCGATTATCTCTCAGTCTGCAATCTTAGAGAGAGCACAGGCACACTCTCCCCAAAATGAAGCATCGACTATCTCTCAGTCTGCAATCTTAGAGAGAGCACAGGCACACTCTTCCCAAAACGAAGCATCGACTATCTATCAATATCAGTCAATAATCTTAAAGAGAGCACAGGCACACTCTCCCCAAAACGAAGCATCGACTATCTCTGTCTGAAATATTAGAGAGAGCACAGGCACACTCTCCCCAAAATGAAGCATCGACTATCTCTCAGTCTATAATCTTAGAGAGAGCACAGGCACACTCTCCCCAAAATGAAGCATCGACTATCTCTCAGTCTGCAATCTTAGAGAGAGCACAGGCACATTCTTCCCAAAACGAAGCATCGACTATCTATCACTATCAGTCTATAATCTTAAAGAGAGTACAGGCACACTCTCCCCAAAACGAAGCATCGACTATCTCTGTCTGAAATATTAGAGAGAGCACAGGCACACTCTCTCCAAAATGAAGCATCGACTATCTCTCAGTCTGCAATCTTAGAGAGAGCACAGGCACATTCTTCCCAAAACGAAGCATCGACTATCTATCACTATCAGTCTATAATCTTAAAGAGAGCACAGGCACACTCTCCCCAAAACGAAGCATCGACTATCTGTGTCTGAAATATTAGAGAGAGCACAGGGACACTCTCCCCAAAATGAAGCATCGACTATCTCTCAGTCTGCAATCTTAGAGAGAGCACAGGCACATTCTTCCCAAAACGAAGCATCGACTATCTATCACTATCAGTCTATAATCTTAAAGAGAGCACAGGCACACTCTCCCCAAAACGAAGCATCGACTATCTCTGTCTGAAATATTAGAGAGAGCACAGGCACACTCTCCCCAAATGAAGCATCGATTATCTCTCTGTCTGCAATCTTAGAGAGAGCACAGGCACACTCTCCCCAAAACGAAGAATCGATTATCTCTATCTGAAATATTAGAGAGAGCACAGGCACACTCTCCCCAAAATGAAGCATCGACTATCTCTGTCTGAAATATTAGAGAGAGCACAGGCACACTCTCTCCAAAATGAAGCATCGACTATCTCTCAGTCTGCAATCTTAGAGAGAGCACAGGCACATTCTCCCCAAAACGAAGCATCGACTATCTCTGTCTGAAATATTAGAGAGAGCACAGGGACACTCTCCCCAAAATGAAGCATCGACTATCTCTCAGTCTGCAATCTTAGAGAGAGCACAGGCACATTCTTCCCAAAACGAAGCATCGACTATCTCTCAGTCTGCAATCTTAGAGAGAGCACAGGCACATTCTTCCCAAAACGAAGCATCGACTATCTATCACTATCAGTCTATAATCTTAAAGAGAGCACAGGCACACTCTCCCCAAAACGAAGCATCGACTATCTCTGTCTGAAATATTAGAGAGAGCACAGGGACACTCTCCCCAAAATGAAGCATCGACTATCTCTCAGTCTGCAATCTTAGAGAGAGCACAGGCACATTCTTCCCAAAACGAAGCATCGACTATCTCTCAGTCTGCAATCTTAGAGAGAGCACAGGCACATTCTTCCCAAAACGAAGCATCGACTATCTATCACTATCAGTCTATAATCTTAAAGAGAGCACAGGCACACTCTCCCCAAAACGAAGCATCGACTATCTCTGTCTGAAATATTAGAGAGAGCACAGGCACACTCTCCCCAAAATCAAGCATCGACTATCTCTCAGTCTGCAATCTTAGAGAGAGCACAGGCACATTCCACATAAAACGAAGCATCGACTATCTCTCAGTCTGCAATCTTAGAGAGAGCACAGGCACATTCTTCCCAAAACGAAGCATCGACTATCTATCACTAGCAGTCTATAATCTTAAAGAGAGCACAGGCAGACTCTCCCCAAAACGAAGCATCGACTATCTCTGTCTGAAATATTAGAGAGAGCACAGGCACACTCTCCCCAAATGAAGCATCGATTATCTCTGTCTGCAATCTTAGAGAGAGCACAGGCACACTCTTCCCAAAACGAAGCATCGACTATCTATCACTATCAGTCTGTAATCTTAAAGAGAGCACAGGCACACTCTCCCAAAAACGAAGCATCGACTATCTCTGTCTGAAAAATTAGAGAGAGCACAGGCACACTCTTCGCAAAATGAAGCATCGACTATCTCTGTCTATATTCTTAGAGAGAGCACAGGCACACTCTCCCCAAAATGAAGCATCGACTATCTCTCAGTCTGCAAATTTAGAGAGAGCACAGGCACACTCTTCCCAAAACGAAGCATCGACTATCTATCACTATCAATCTATAATCTTAAAGGGAGCACAGCCACACTCTCCCCAAAACGAAGCATCGACTATCTCTGTCTGAAATATTAGAGAGAGCACAGGCACACTCTCCCCAATATGAAGCATCGACTATCTCTGTCTATAATCTAAGAGAGAGCACAGGCACACTCTCCCCAAAATGAAGCATCGACTATCTCTCAGTCTGCAATCTTAGAGAGAGCACAGGCACACTCTTCCCAAAACGAAGCATCGACTATCTCTGTCTGTAATCTTAGAGAAAGCACAGGGACACTCTCTCCAAAACGAAGCATCGACCATCTCTGTCTGTAATCTTAGAGAGAGTTAGGGCACACTCTCCCCAAAACGAAGCATTGATTATCTCTGTCTGTAATATAAGAGATAGCACAGGCACACTCTCCCCAAAACGAAGCATCGATTATCTCTGTCTGTAATATTAGAGAGAGCAGAGGCATACTCTCCCCAAAATGAAGCATCAATTATCGCTGTCTGTAATCTTAGAGAGAGCACAGGCACACTCACCCCAAAATGAAGCATCGACTATCTCTCAGTCTGCAATCTTAGAGAGAGCACAGGCACATTCTTCCTAAAACGAAGCATCGACTATCTCTCAGTCTGTAACCTTAGAGAGAGCACAGGCACACTCTCCCCAAAACGAAGCATCGACTATGTCTGTATATTAGAGAGAGCACAGGCACACTCTCCCTAAAACGAAGCATCGACTCTCTATCTGTAATACTAGAGAGAGCACAGGCACACTCTCCCCAAAATGAAGCATCGACTATCTCTCAGTCTGCAATCTTAGAGAGAGAGCAGGCACATTCTCCCTAAAACGAAGCATCGACTATCTCTCAGTCTGTAACCTTAGAGAGAGCACAGGCACACTCTCCCCAAAACGAAGCATCGACTATCTCTGTCTGTATATTAGAGAGAGCACAGGCACACTCTCCCTAAAACGAAGCATCGACTCTCTATCTGTAATATTAGAGAGAGCACAGGCATATTCTCCCCAAAATGAAGCATTGACTATGTCTGCAATCTTAGAGAGAGCACAGGCACACATTCCTCAAAACGAAGCATCAATTATCTCTGTCTGTAATCTTACAGAGAGCACAGGCACACTCCCCCCAAAATGAAGCATCGACTATCCATGGGGGGTAATCTTAGAGAAAGCACAGGGACACTCTCCCCAAATGTAGCATCGACTATCTGTGTCTGTAATCTCAGAGAGAGCACAGGTACACTCTCCCCAAAACGAAGCATCGATTCTCTCTGTATGTCATATTAGAGAGAGCACAGGCACACTCTCCCCAAAACGAAGCATCGACTATCTCTGTCTGTAATCTTAGAGAGAGCACAGGCACTCTCCCCCCAAAATGAAGCATCGATTATCTCTGTCTGTTATCTTAGAGAGAGCATAGTCACACTCTCCCCAAAACGAAGCATCTATTATCTCTGTCTGTAATATTAGAGAGAGCACAGGCACACTCTCCCCAAAATGAAGCATCAATTATCGCTGTCTGTAACCTTAGAGAGAGCACAGGCACTCTCCCCCCAAAATGAAGCATCGACTATCTCTGTCTGTAATATTAGAGAGAGCACAGGCACACTCTCCCAAAATGAAGCATCAATTATCTCTGTCTGTAATCTTAGAGAGAGCACAGGCACACTCTCCCCAAATGAAGCATCGACTATCTATGTCTGTAATCTTAGAGAGAGCACAGGCACACTCTCCCCAAAATGAAGCATCGACTATCTCTGTCTGTAATATTAGAGAGAGCACAGGCACACTCTCTCCAAATGAAGCATCGACTATCTTTGTCTGAAATATTAGAGAGCACCGGCACACTCTCCCCAAAATGAAGCATCGATTATCTCTCAGTCTGCAACCTTAGAGAGAGCACAGGCACACTCTCCCCAAAACGAAGCATCGACTATCTCTGTCTCTAATCTTAGAGAGAGCACAGGCACATTCTCCCCAAAATGAAGCATCGACTATGACTGTCTGTAATATTAGAGAGCACAGGCACACTCTCCCCAAATGAAGAATCGACTATCTCTGTCTGTATATTAGAGAGAGCACAGGCACACTCTCCCTAAAATGAAGCATCGACTCTCTATCTGTAATATTAGAGAGAGAGCACACTCATACTGTCCCCAAAACGAAGCATCGACTATCTCTGTCTGTAACCTTAGAGAGAGTACAGGCACACTCTCCCCAAAATGAAGCATCGACTATCTCTGTCTGTAATCTTAGAGAAAGCACAGGGACATTCTTCCCAAAAAGAAGCATCGACTATCTCTGTCTGTAATCTTAGAGATAGCACAGGGACACTCTCCCCAAAACGAAGCATCGACTATCTCTGTCTGTAATCTTACAGAGAGCACAGGCACACTCTCCCCAAAACGAAGCATCAATATTCTCTGTCTCTAATCTTAGAGAGAGCACAGGTACACTCTCCCCAAAACAAAGCATCGATTATCTCTGTCTGTAATATTAGAGATAGCACAGGGACACTATCCCCAAAACGAAGCATCGACTATCTCTGTCTGTAATCTTAGAGAAAGCACAGGGACACTCTCCCCAAAACGAAGCATCAATTATCTCTGTCTGTAATCTTAGAGAGAGCACAGGCACACTCTCCCCAAAATGAAGCATCGACTATATCTCAGTTTGCAATCTTAGAAAGAGCACAGGTACACTCTCCCTAAAACGAAGCATCGACTATCTCTCAGTCTGCAATCTTAGAGAGAGCACAGGCACTCTCCCCAAAATGAAGCATCGAGTATGACTGTCTGTAATATTAGAGAGAGCACAGGCACACTCTCCCCAAAACGAAGCATCGACTATCTCTGTCTGTATATTAGAGAGAGCACAGGCACACTCTCCCTAAAATGAAGCATCGAATCTCTATCTGTAATATTAGAGAGAGCACACTCATATTGTCCCCAAAACGAAGCATCGACTATCTCTGTCTCTAACCTTAGAGAGAGAACAGGCACACTCTCCACAAAATGAAGCATCGTCTATCTCTGTCTGTAATCATAGAGAAAGCACAGGGACATTCTCCCCAAAACGAAGCATTGACTATCTCTGTCTGTAATCTTAGAGATAGCACAGGGACACTCGCCCCAAAACGAAGCATCGACTATCTCTGTCTGTAATCTTAGAGAGAGCACAGGCACACTCTCCCCAAAACAATGCATCGATTATCTCTGTCTGTAAAATTAGAGAGAGCACAGGCACACTCTCCCCAAAATGAAGCATCAATTATCGCTATCTGTAATCTTAGAGAGAGCACAGGCACTCTCCCCAAAACGAAGCATCGACTATCTCTGTCTGTAATCTTAGAGAGAGCACAGGCACACCCTCCCCAACATGAAGCATCGACTATCTCTGTCTGTAATCTTAGAGAAAGCACAGGGACACTCTCCCCAAAACGAAGCATTGACTATCTCTGTCTGTAATCTTAGAGATAGCACAGGGACACTCGACCCAAAACGAAGCATCGACTATCTCTGTCTGTAATCTTAGAGAGAGCACAGGCACACTCTCCCCAAAACAATGCATCGATTATCTCTGTCTGTAAAATTAGAGAGCGCACAGGCACACTCTCCCCAAAATGAAGCATCGACTGTCTCTGTCTCTAATCTTAGAGAGAGTACAGGCACTCTCCCCAAAACGAAGCATCGACTATCTCTGTCTGTAATCTTAGAGAGAGCACAGGCACACCCTCCCCAACATGAAGCATCGACTATCTCTGTCTGTAATCTTAGAGAAAGCACAGGGACACTCTCCCCAAAACGAAGCATCGATTATCTCTATCTGTAATATTAGAGAGAGCACAGGCACACTCACCCCAAAATGAAGCATCAATTATCGATGTCTGTAATCTTAGAGAGAGCACAGGCACTCTCCCCCCAAAATGAAGCATCGATTATCTCTGTCTGTAACATTAGAGAGAGCACAGGCACACTTTCCCCAAAACGAAGCATCGACTATCTCTGTCTGTAATATTAGAGAGAGCACAGGCACACTCACCCCAAAATGAAGCATCAATTATCTCTGTCTGCAATCTTAGAGATAGCACAGGCACACTCGACCCAAAACGTAACATCGACTATCTCTGTCTGTAATCTTAGAGAAAGCACAGGGAGCCTCTCCCCAAAACGAAGCATCGACTATCTCTGTCTGTAATCTTAGAGAGAGCACACTCACACCTCCCCAAAACGAAGCATCAATTATCTCTGTCTGTAATCTTAGAGAGAACACAGGCACACTCTCCCCAAAATGAAGCATCGACTATCTCTGTCTGTAATCTTACAGAAAGCACACGGACACTCTCTCCAAAACGAAGCATCGACTATCTCTGTCTGTAATCTTAGAGAGAGCACAGGCACACTCTCCCCAAAACGAAGCATCAATATTCTCTGTCTCTAATATTAGAGAGAGCACAGGCACACTCCCCCCAAAATGAAGCATCGACTATCTCTGTCTCTAATCTTAGAGAGAGCACAGGCACAGTCTCCCGAAAACGAAGCATCGATTATCTCTGTCTTTAATATTAGAGAGAACACAGGCACACTCTCCCCAAAATGAAGCATCAATTATCGCTGTCTGTAATCTTAGAGAGAGCACAGGAACACTCTCCCCAAAACGAAGCATCAATTATCTCTCTGTGTAATCTTAGAGAGAGCACAGGCACACTCTCCCCAAAATCAAGCATCGATTATCTCTGTCTGTAATCTTAGAGAAAGCACAGGGACAATCTCCCCAAAACGAAGCATCGACTATCTCTGTCTGTAATCTTAGAGAGAGCACAGGCACACTCTCCCCACAATGAACCCACTACTTTCTCTCAGATATCGGGGTCCTTGTGACTTGGCTATTTAATCCATCTCTGCGGCCTCGGTGAATGTCGTTCCCCACACCTAAGAGCCATCCCTACGGCCTCGGTGAATGTCATTCCCCACACCTAAGAGCCATCCCCACGGCCTCGGTGAATGTCGTTCCCCACACCTTAGAGCCATCCCTACGGCCTCGGTGAATGTCGTTCCCCACACCTAAGAGCCATCCCTACGGCCTCGATGAATGTCGTTCCCCACACCTAAAAGCCATCCCCACGGCCTCGGTGAATGTCGTTCCCCACACCTAAGAGCCATCCCCACGGCCTCGGTGAATGTCGTTCCCCACACCTTAGAGCCATCCCTACGGCCTCGGTGAATGTCGTTCCCCACACCTAAGAGCCATCCCTACGGCCTCGATGAATGTCGTTCCCCACACCTAAAAGCCATCCCCACGGCCTCGGTGAATGTCGTTCCCCACACCTAAGAGCCATCCCCACGGCCTCGGTGAATGTCGTTCCCCACACCTAAGAGCCATCCCTACGGCCTCGGTGAATGTCGTTCCCCACACCTAAGAGCCATCCCTACGGCCTCGGTGAATGTCGTTCCCCACACCTAAGAGCCATCCCCACGGCCTCGGTGAATGTCGTTCCCCACACCTAAGAGCCATCCCCACGGCCTCGGTGAATGTCGTTCCCCACACCTTAGAGCCATCCCCACGGCCTCGGTGAATGTCGTTCCCCACACCTAAGAGCCATCCCCACGGCCTCGGTGAATGTCGTTCCCCACACCTAAGAGCCATCCCCACGGCCTCGGTGAACGTCGTTCCCCACACCTAAGAGCCATCCCCACGGCCTCGGTGAATGTCGTTCCCCACACCTAAGAGCCATCCCCACGGCCTCGGTGAATGTCGTTCCCCACACCTAAGAGCCATCCCCACGGCCTCGGTGAATGTCGTTCCCCACACCTAAGAGCCATCCCCACGGCCTCGGTGAATGTCGTTCCCCACACCTAAGAGCCATCCCCACGGCCTCGGTGAATGTCGTTCCCCACACCTAAGAGCCATCCCCACGGCCTCGGTGAATGTCGTTCCCCACACCTAAGAGCCATCCCCACGGCCTCGGTGAATGTCGTTCCCCACACCTAAGAGCCATCCCCACGGCCTCGGTGAATGTCGTTCCCCACTCCTAAGAGCCATCCCCACGGCCTCGGTGAATGTCGTTCCCCACACCTAAGAGCCATCCCCACGGCCTCGGTGAATGTCGTTCCCCACACCTAAGAGCCATCCCCACGGCCTCGGTGAATGTCGTTCCCCACACCTAAGAGCCATCCCCACGGCCTCGGTGAATGTCGTTCCCCACACCTAAGAGCCATCCCCACGGCCTCGGTGAATGTCGTTCCCCACACCTAAGAGCCATCCCCACGGCCTCGGTGAATGTCGTTCCCCACACCTAAGAGCCATCCCTACGGCCTCGGTGAATGTCGTTCCCCACACCTAAGAGCCATCCCCACGGCCTCGGTGAATGTCGTTCCCCACACCTAAGAGCCATCCCCACGGCCTCGGTGAATGTCGTTCCCCACACCTAAGAGCCATCCCCACGGCCTCGGTAAATGTCGTTCCCCACACCTAAGAGCCATCCCCACGGCCTCGGTGAATGTCGTTCCCCACACCTAAGAGCCATCCCCACGGCCTCGGTGAATTTCATTCGCCATATCTGAGGATTTCACATCATTCATCTAGATATGAAATCATCTCCTTGAATAAAAACAACTCCAATATCTGCACATTACTTTCTTATAACTGTTTTAGGGCAGTTTTTGAGATGCTGAAATTTTCCGAAATCCTCGATGAATGGACTTTGTTTCGTGAAAGCCTTTTCACTGCCCATTTCGCTGCTTTAATTCTAAGCCTTGTTCCGCATAATCTTTTCTCCTTTCGTATTGCATTTGCATTCAATTCGCAGGGGAGGGCAGACAGCGACTGAATTAGCTTGATGCTACTTGGTCGGTTAGCTAAGAATGAACATGATGTGTGATTCGTTGGCCAGATGTGCTATTAGGCATCAGTTTGAAGTTTCCTCCTATGCAAATGAACTGCGAAGAATTTATCTGAAAATCTGACGTCACCGGATGAAGCTCTGTTGATTCATCATTTCCGGCTGCAAGTAGACTTCGACTTCCTTTGCATTGATATCCGTGAAGCTTTTCGGGGCAAATACAATTTTCGATTATTCTTAATAAAAGCTGGATTATCAGACAAAGCATCGGAAAACTTAAAAACATATCGAAAGCTTCTGACTGATTTTTCTCTCTATGTTCTGTTACGAAATTCTGATTGTAATAACTGTAAACGCGACTTGGCAGAGACATGAATGAATTAATGAAGCAATGGTTAATCATCCCTTGGGGGCAGAACCGCTCTGAAAAGTTCAGTTAAGGAGGTTAAATAATGTTTCTTAAAAAAAATTTTTTGTCGTTCAGCAACATTAAAGACGGCAAACCATCATCTCAACTGCATAACGATAAGTATGAAATTATATCGATAGCATTACTCCACAGAGTGAATAGCAGACAAAGACAGATGAGCATCACCTTAACAGTGTAAAGAAGCTACTACGAAGAAGCGTAATATAATTTAATCAAATGTTCTCCTTTCATAAAACAGTAATTTCCTCCGTAAATATTCTGAACAATTTTTTTCGTCCATGATGAAAGCTGTTAAAAAACATTTAGGGTGTATTAATTAGAAAAAAGGAGCAGGAGGCCATTCCGCAAGTAATTACCGTATTTTAAATTTTACTGAAAAATTAATGCTGAAATTAGACATTTTAATGACCATAATCTCCTGTTTTTCGTCTAAGAAGTTTCTAACAATGTCTTGAGGCGAGGGAGGAATACTAGGAAGCGTTTTTTTTTTATCAAACACTTTATTTCATAAAACTTATCAGGTAAAATTGCAAAACACTTCCTCCGACATTTATAAAATTGAAAATGGCCTTTTGCAAGGATCGATACTTTCACCTTCATTATTTAATTTTTATCTCCATGATTTTTCAGAAATCTTAGATACAGAAATTTCGTTTACATCCTTTGCTGATGACTTAATGATTTGGGCATCGGGGAAAAAAACTAGAAAAAAATTCAATCAATTCTACAACAAAACTTAAAAAAATAACAACTTACTTTCAAAAGTGGCATTTCCAGATTAACACCGACAAAACGTTTTTAATCCCTTTTACCTCTAAAAGATTAAATTCCTATAACATAAATATTAAAATAAATAAAACTATTATTCCAACTCAACTATCTTGCAGATATCTAGGAATTACCTTAGATTACAAATTAAATTGGTCTCCATTTTTAAAAAATGCAAGACATAAAAGGAGATAAACTTCTTAACTTTACAAAATGTTTAGCTAAAATGAAATGGGCCACCTCTCAATACAATTTATTAACTTTTTACTGAAACTTAGTTAGACCAAAAATTGAATATGCTATTGAACTTCTTTGTGGAATTTCTGAAAATAAATTTAAACAACTTAATATTTTCTAAAACAAATTCCTCAACCTCATTCTACCTTTCCATACCCTTCCCCCTCTTTGGCCTTAAGTGCAGAAATGTCTATTCCTACATTTAATATTATAGCACATTCCTTGTTTCTAAGACTTATAATGAGACTGCAATTGAAACACTTAAATCATCCTATCTTAATTACTCTAAATAATCCAAATTTAAAAGTCCCCTACAAACTTTGCAACCAAAACACACTTTATTTAACAAAATTTTAACTTTTTCAAAAAAAGACCTTTCAAAAAATGACCCTTTTGTACGGGCCTCTGTACAGCCAGAAATTCACACCGATATCCCCTCTCTAATTTCAAAAACATCACTATCTCCACGATGTCAAAAAATACAGAAACATTTTGCTCTATTCGATATCAATCTCCCTTTCCTATTTATACTGATGGATCAGTTGATTCAAATTCTAAATTTTCTTCTGCTGCCTTCTGTTCTCCTATTACAAAATCCTTTTCAAAATTTAAATTTGACACTCATACACATATATTAAAGGCAGAACTCTACGCAATTCTCTTTGCCCTAAAATGGGCATCTAGCTCTCTTTCCAATAAAACTATTATTCTTTATTCGGATTCAAAATCGGCTCTACAAACTCTTAAACAAGATTACTTTTATACTAATTATTCTGCAATATTATCAGAATTCTATAACGTTTGAACTGTAAACTATCTAGACTACCATAATACTTTCATTTTTCAATAGATCCCTAGCCACTGCGACATTAAAGGAAATTTTTGGGCACACTTTTATGCAAAGCAAGCTTTATTACTTCCTACCTCAACTCCTACACATTACTTCTTTTCCAATTTAAAATATGAAACAAAATATTTTGAACATGTCTTACTTAATAATTATTATCAAATTAATGGTCCTTTTAAATGCAATCATCGATATTTTCTTGACCCGAAACTCTCAATAATTATGAATTTAAATTTCCCTAGACAACTTCTTTCAGTATTTTACAAACTTAGAATAGATTTGTGGGCCTAAATAATTTTTTGTTTTTGATTAAAAAATCTCCTTCAAAAAATTGCTCTTATTGCAAAGTACCAGAAACTATTTCTCATGCCCTATTAAATTGTGTCCATTATTGCAACGAACGCAAAAAAACTATTTGATATTCTTGAAAAACTTAACTTAAATGATTTTGCTCCCTCCAACTTATTAGCAGTTCCTTCTTCCAATTTGCAGCAGTACCACTTCAATGAACTCTTCTCCTTTTTATTGCAGACAAAACTAGTTAATAAATTTTGAGTCCTTGATTCAAGGATTCTTTTCTTATTTCTTTTCTTCTTTCAAAAACAAATGCTGCCTTTTATATTGTTCCTCTTTTATAAATATTATACTGACTGTATGATACATATGTGTACAAATAAATCAAAACGTTTATGTAAAATGTTTTGTGGGTAGGAGGTGTTTGATCACCGAGCTCTCAGAGTGGTGTAACGTTGTAAATAAATAAATAAATAAATAAAGCTCTATCACTGGGTGATATCTGGACAAAATTCGACTGTCGACAGACTTTGACCGGTTAAACCAATAACTGTATGCCAACGACCTTCCTCCCCCCCCCACACACACAAAGAAACCTTTCGCCCCCCCCCCCCCCTGCAGTGGCACAATCCTTGAGGAATGACTCTTTTGCTAAGTCATCAAGAAACGATGCCTTTGATCACAACGGAAAAGTTGAACAAAGCCACTCGACTGCTGCTGCCATCTATGGGTATAGTCCTCTATCATTAATCTGAATTAACAAAATGAAAAAAAATTCAAACACCAGCTGCAGCCATTTCTTGGGATCCAATAGAGGTTTTATACGGGGTTAGAGGGGGTGGGCAGTGGGAGGGGTCTTAGTGTGGTTCATGCGGCTCCTGAGGTTCAGGAGATGCAAATGGATGATCTCTATGTCATGATACCGATTCACCTCATCTTTATATTTAAAAATTTCCTCCAGAATTCTGATATTTAAATTTGTTTTTTGCTCTGAAACCTTAATACAAAGCAGAAGCGAAGATTTATATTTCATTTTACGAAAGTTAGCAATTCGACGTTCTTGGAAAGAAACCTAAAATATTCTTTTCCTTTCAATGATAACGGCGAAACCTCTTCCAAATGCCTCTAAAGGATCTGATGTTCCTGTTGGAGGTACGAAATCGTCTCTAAACTTTCCCAGTTTGAAAAGCTCTGCCTTTGAGCCGACGAAAAGCGTCATTTCGAAAGCAGAGACCAACTTCGTTTATAAACACAATTCTCGTGAAACAGGAGCAAAGCGACTCTGGTCTAGTTTGTTCTCTTCGTTTCTCCTGCATCTAGAAATTGCTTTTCGAATCCTGATCGATTTTCCCTCAGAATAACGAGAATTGTTTTAAATAAACATGAACTACATTCCCTCGTAACTGAATTACTAAAACAGAAAACAAAAAAGGCATCGAATGGAGGAGAAGTGGGAAGGAAGACGAAGACGAGCAGTAGAGCCAACTGATTCAAGAATTCGCTGAAAATGCTCAGGGAGTGTTCATCGAAGAGGAATTTTTAAAGCAAACTTTTTTTTTTGAAAACATTCTCATAAATGCATCGATTTATCTCTGAAATACTTGGAAGACGCCGTCTTAAGGATGAGTTTGGGCGGACAGTCAGATATTTCAGAAATATGGGAAATGAGACAACTAAGCAGACGTAGATTCGGATCCCAGTTCAACGATTGATACAGAAATCGAAGACGTTGGGTGATTTCGCGATGCTGGATTCGAATCTCACTTCATCTGGAAGGTCGTCTTCATCTATACTCTACTTGCATCAACGGCGTCTGCCTCCAATATCGATTTTCGTTATCGACTTCAGAATCGATTTCATCTCCTTTATCATTCTAACTTCCTTTATTCTAAAAAAAAATTGCAAAAAGAAAATTGAAAGAATGTTTATATTTTAAGACTTTTTTTAAAATTCATTTTTATCTGACTTTGAATCCCAATAAATCTAATATGCTAATGAAGTGATTTAACACAATAGCAACCTCTCCAAAGTTTAAAGTTGGCTTATTCGCTTGAAACCTTATTTGTAAAAAAAACGCTTCTTTTGTTGAAACAGAAAATGGCAAAGCGAAGTGTTCCATCACGTTTTTGAAAACAGAAACACGTGCTCTCGAACAGAATCATCTGAGTCAACTTAAGAAGAGTTTCCTGGCAACTTGTTTCCGTTTCTCAGACAACAAACGAAACAAAGACTAAAGGTGGGGGGGGGGGAGATTCGTTAATCCCAACACCAGGTGGGGTTAATGACTCAGAAGAAGCAAAATATTTGAACTGAAAAAGAATAAAAGGTGAATGAAATCAAAAGAGATCTTTTGCAAGCAATTAAATATTTCAAAAGTGTCTGAATTCGCAACCCAAAACGTTCCACGATTTCCTTTGCAAAAGAACAAAGTTTTACGTCTGCTTCTAAACTGATCCTTCAGTCCACTCCTCGTGAATCGAAAGCTGATATCGAAGAGCGACACATTGGGCTAAATAGCCAGGTCACAAGGACCCCGAGGGCTCAGAGAAGATTGGGCGAAGGGGATTCTCTCTCACACGGAGCCACGGTTTAACGTCTCATCGGGAGGGCGGCGGCCTTTCCAAGCCTGTCGGTGTCCACTACTGACGAGGACAGCAAGTTTTGCAGAGAGAAATCTGAACGCTCGTCTGTAACCTGAGAACTGCTGATTACGAGCCGGGCGCGCTACCGACTGAGCCACTACCACCGTCCCATTCATATGAACGAGAATAATGAGTTTGTTAGGTTTGAAAAGATTCCCTTTGTTAGAGTCTGCTGAGCATAACATTCGGATTCATAAAAATCTTACTCCAGGATTAAAGCGAATCAGTTGCCATTCAAATCTTCTTAATCTAAAGAGTAGAGAATAAAATGTTCAGGTTGGTAAAGTTCAGAGATCTTCTCACAGTGAAAAGTGTCCTCCATCATTCTTAAATGTTAGGGACCTTTCTCCTTTCTCGTGTATGCAAATGATCTTTGCTTTAGGAAATGAATCAGAAGATTCATTAGAATTGCAGTCGACACTGGTGTCGTTTTTCTGCAGGTGGCGTTGCTAATTTAAAACATAATATGGAAGAAGAGTTAATATCTTCAAAGATTGAAATAATATGTTTATTATTTGAATTAAGAAACAGAATCTTAGTAGTTATTCTATCATAGCGTCTTCTATTACAAAGGATAATAATTTCAAACTCATTGAAAATATAATCAGAAATCCTAATTGGATCTGGACAATATGGAATATGTGAAATATACGTAGCGGCCCTTCTTAAAATAATGTTTTTCTTTTTAACTTTAATGCCATCTAACGGTAGAAAAACAAATTAATTTCAGATTTTGAAAATACCGATTTTTTAGCATTTATTGAAATGAAAAAGATTGAATCTCGAAATGAACTAGGCCTCAAACGCCCTTGTTGAAAGAGCAGACGCCGTGTCAGTGATTTGGTATTTTAATATCGATTGATTCGAGAAATTGATTTTTCGAAAGGAATTGCATTCAGCTGAGGATGACAACGGATGATCACTTGCCAGATGATTTCCTCTTTTGTTGAATTATTATCGTTGGAGAAAAAAATCTGTTAAAAATTTAAATCCAGCAAAATAAAAGAACATTTTTTGGCTGGATGGCTCTGCAGGTGAAAATAAAAAAAGGAGGAATGAAATTTCAGCTCTCTTTAGAAAGTTGATGGAAATGTTTTGAAAAGGAAGTTCGCAAAGAACGAGGATATCATCTCGAAAGAGGATGAAAAAAATAGCCTCGAAGAAGAGTCCTTCAACGAATGCCAACGATTCGTGGTCAAAGTCTTCCTTCTCGATGACCGCTTATCTGTTCACTTCCTTTCTGCCGATAAAGAATCGTTTGCAGAGGAATTGGGTTATCTCCAACCAGAACCGAAACCACCTCCATAATTGCTCGCCATCACTGGCAGAGGGGAGGGGGGGAGCAATCCATTTCTCTCTCGTGGCTTGCCGTTTTAAAAGACAGAAATGTATCGAAGTGAAAGAAGATAAACTTCCCTCTTGTGATTATTATTATATTCTTTTTATGCACTAAAAAGGAAGGAAAACTTTTTTGCGTTCTCCTCCCCATATCGGTATTTTCCTTTGCTCTCGATTGTACTAAAGAAACCTGTTTAGTGGTCAGATTTGTCTGCATTTCCGTATCCCTGACCTCATTGGCGGTATAGCCAAGGCGTGAAGTCCTGCTCCCTTGAGGCCATGAATAACCTCTATTTTCTGGGGCAGTCCCCAAAAATCAGATTCCTGCGCCATTGGACATAACGGACTTCTCTTATCCGCCACCATTGGACTCGAACATAACGGAGTTTTATCTACCATTGGAATTCCCAGGTGGCGAAAACAAGGGAGCGACAGATAGTATTCGAGTTCACGAAATCGAGTCGAACATCGCTCATAAAGTAAACGGTTTTCCTTTGAAGTGAATCGCTGTCTTAATGATTCAGACAAATCTGATGATTCGAACTTTTTTTCAATTCAGATGATGCCAATGATCATGCAATGAGCCACATAGTGATGATCTTCGTTGGTGCTCTACTTAACTTCTAAGATATTTAGACAAATCAAAACCGTACAGAAACAAAATCATTCCGGGCAGTTGCTTCAACCAAAGCCGAAAACCTTCCTCTTGAAAAGGTTAAATCATCATTTCTGAGGGGGTGACGACAACTCGCCTTAATTAGCCTCAATATCCGATGCCCTATATATGTTTTGAAAATTCAATTCAAAGGTTTCCTATTTATCTGTCAGCAAAATTCGTCGTTTTCAAATATTAGCTTTCAGCGAATAAAATTTTGACTCTACTTACCCGTAAAGGAAATAATCAGAACAACTCTTTATGTTCTAAAGCATATATTACTAATTGGTTATCTTACATGGGATGTTCACTTCGAAGAAGAGTCTATAATTCAAAATTAAGGGATAATAGACAAGAAGAATCCACAATTAAAAATTAGAGGATGATGGACAAAAAGAGTCCCCAATTCGAAATTAGAGGATGATGGACAAAAAGTGTCCATAATTTAAAATTAGAGGTTGACGGATAAGAGGAGTCCATGATTCAAAATCAGAGAATGATGGATAAGAAGAGTCCATGATTCAAAATTAGAGGGTGATGGAAAGAAGAGTCCATGATTCAAAATTAGAGGATGATGGATAAGGAGAGTCCATGATTCAAAATCAGAGATGACAGATAAGATGAGTCCATGATTCAAAATCAGAGAATGGCGGATAAGAAGAGTCCACGATTCAAAATCATAAGATGACGAAGAAGAGTCTATAATTTAAAATCAGAGGATGACGGAGAAGGAGAGTCCATAATTCAAAATTAGGGGATGATAAATCATCGACCACCTGAGACCGAGGAGGACGAGCATGCTCATCGACAGAGATGAAATCAGGACTGAGAGCATCGCTGAAAATCCTCACAAAGGGTGAATGCAGCCCCAGTGAAAGTGCTTCCCTTAAAAAGGGATGGCTCTTAGTCTTACAATGGTAGTGGCCAGTCTCCTCTTCTCTCCAGATAAACACGTGGCGAAAATCGGTGTGAATCTGGATTCATCTGTGTAGAGCACATTTGCTCCATTAAAGGAGCTCATACCTTGTTCCATTAAAGGAGCTCATACCTTGTTCCATTAAAGGAGCTCATACCTTGTTCCATTAAAGGAGCTCATACCTTGTTCCATTAAAGGAGCTCATACCTTGTTCCATTAAAGGAGCTCATACCTTGTTCCATTAAAGGAGCTCATACCTTGTTCCGTTAAAGGAGCTCATACCTTGTTCCGTTAAAGGAGCTCATACCTTGTTCCATTAAAGGAGCTCATACCTTGTTCCGTTAAAGGAGCTCATACCTTGTTCCGTTAAAGGAGCTCATACCTTGTTCCATTAAAGGAGCTCATACCTTGTTCCATTAAAGGAGCTCATACCTTGTTCCGTTAAAGGAGCTCATACCTTGTTCCATTAAAGGAGCTCATATCTTGTTCCGTTAAAGGAGCTCATACCTTGTTCCGTTAAAGGAGCTCATACCTTGTTCCATTAAAGGAGCTCATACCTTGTTCCATTAAAGGAGCTCATACCTTGTTCCATTAAAGGAGCTCATACCTTGTTCCGTTAAAGGAGCTCATACCTTGTTCCATTAAAGGAGCTCATACCTTGTTCCGTTAAAGGAGCTCATACCTTGTTCCATTAAAGGAGCTCATACCTTGTTCCATTAAAGGAGCTCATACCTTGTTCCATTAAAGGAGCTCATACCTTGTTCCATTAAAGGAGCTCATACCTTGTTCCATTAAAGGAGCTCATACCTTGTTCCGTTAAAGGAGCTCATACCTTGTTCCATTAAAGGAGCTCATACCTTGTTCCATTAAAGGAGCTCATACCTTGTTCCATTAAAGGAGCTCATACCTTGTTCCATTAAAGGAGCTCATACCTTGTTCCGTTAAAGGAGCTCATACCTTGTTCCATTAAAGGAGCTCATACCTTGTTCCATTAAAGGAGCTCATACCTTGTTCCGTTAAAGGAGCTCATACCTTGTTCCATTAAAGGAGCTCATACCTTGTTCCATTAAAGGAGCTCATACCTTGTTCCGTTAAAGGAGCTCATACCTTGTTCCATTAAAGGAGCTCATACCTTGTTCCATTAAAGGAGCTCATACCTTGTTCCGTTAAAGGAGCTCATACCTTGTTCCATTAAAGGAGCTCATACCTTGTTCCATTAAAGGAGCTCATACCTTGTTCCATTAAAGGAGCTCATACCTTGTTCATGCAGCCTCCTGCACATGAGGTATGTCTGGAATCTGTCAACTGACGAGAGAGTGGCCTAGCTGCCATTTCTTTACGTCGCCTTTTTCTGAATGACAGACAGAAGTCATCCTGAGCAGTTGAGGCCTCGAGATAACCTTCTCCTCGTCTACAACTGACCTCTCCTCTTTCTTGTAATTGTCTTGAAAATCTTGAGATTTTGAGTCCATTTGAGGCCCGGAATATCTCTGGACTTGCGTATCCTTCGTCTGTCCTAGATACCACCGTGCACTGCAATTATCCCTACCCCGTCTTTGTGATAGGGCGAGATCGAACTGATTCCCGAATGGCTGCAACGAAAACGAACGACGACCGATGTCACGCGCTCCTTGATATCGACACTAATATGCATGCTCGTCAATTGGCGGTCAGGAGCCTCGGCGAAATTTCTTCTTTCGAATTGCAGATTTTACACGAACATCACATTTTGTATCATTCTCTTTATATCATTTTCAAGATACGACAATATTCTTAAATTTTGAGCATCAATTTAATTAAGCTATTTCTTATATTGCTGAATATCTGGTAAACAATAGACTCGGATTTTCAAATTCACTACAGGAAAAAAAAAATTGCAACACCTGGAAGGATTAATGGCATTTTATTGAACCGCAGGCAGCTGTTAGCATACACTGAGATGTGCGATTGATTACTTATCAAAAACAAATATGAAAAATTTCCACACCCAGTAAAGTGGTATAAATTAGTATGATGTTAAACTCCCCGCGCAACAATGCATTCATGAATACGGCGGGGAAGGATATCGAACAGCTCTATAATGTCCTCCTGAGGGATAAAACGCCAAATAGCTAGAAGTGGTTGTTCCATTTCAGCGACAGTGGTTGGCGCACCTCTTGGATGTTGTTGGAGCTGTCGGCCCATCATGTCTCGGAGGTATTCAATAGCTGAAAGGCCCGGCGAGTGTGCTGGCCATGGTAATACCTGAACGTTTTGCTTGTGTAGATAGTGCAGACTAATGCTGGCTGTGTAGGGACGGGCGTTATCTTGCTGGCAAAAGGTTCCATGCTGCTCAACAAATGGGACAGCCACTGGCTGCAAAATATTGGTAACATATCGTTGGGCAGTTAGAGATCCCCTTATGATGACCAGTTCTGACTGAGATGTCCGACTACCCCATACCAAGACATCAGCTGCTGGAGCTGTGTGACGATGTTGCACGAACTGGATGGCGTTCCTTTCCCTTAGATAACGGCGAACATGTCTACCGTCATGCTGACCAAGACAAAAATAAGATTCATCACTAAACACCATGGTACTCCACTCTTCTTCATTCCAGTTCTGTCTGAGGCGACGCCACTGAAGACGTACTTGCACGTGGGCAGATGTAAGAGGCAAACGCACTGCCGTGCGATAGGCACGCAATGAAAACTGTAAAAGCCTTTTGTTAAATGTTAAAGCCTGTTGTTAAATGTTAAAGCCTGTTGATAAATGTTAAAGCCTGTTGATAAATGTTAAAGCCTGTTGTTAAATGTTAAAGCCTGTTAATAAATGTTAAAGCCTGTTGTTAAATGTTAAAGCCTGTTGATAAATGTTAAAGCCTGTTGTTAAATGTTAAAGCCTGTTGTTAAATGTTAAAGCCTGTTGATAAATGTTAAAGCCTGTTGTTAAATGTAAAAGCCTGTTGTTTACCGTCCACCTAGTAGATATTCGATGTGATACCTGTTGCCAGTCTCTTTGCAGTTGCGTTGTAGTCGCGAATCTGTCACGTAATGCCATGCATCGCAAATGGCTGTCCTGTCACTCCGTGGTCATATGTCGTCTTCCTCATCCTTGTCGGCGTGTGCTGGATCCTTCTTGAACCCACTGGTGTGATATGTGTATGATGTGAGATGCGGAGAAGGTTGGCCACATCTCTGTACGACAAACCAGCTTCTCCAAGGCCGATGATTCTTCCACGCTCAAAATCTTTTAACTGTTGGAACGGCTGTCGACGTCTTCGTAAGAGCATCTTTAGCGGCTTAGAACATTTTCCACAACGTTTTGTTAACCAGGGATCTGAGCTCGCCCCTGTCCAATCATTTCGATTGTTTTGCAGACCCAATCATCTCCATGCATTTCCATATACTACCGCCTCCCTGAATTTCGCCACATTTGCACACCTTCTTGCAAGTGTTGTGTTTTTCATTTCCTTTAGTGTATCCTTTAATTCAGTGTTTGTGTCTTGTTTTGTTTCATTTTGTTCAGATTATTTCCTTAACTGAGGGCGGGAGACATCTTCACACTCAATCGAAGCGAACGTACGAAAAACAGTGAAAAGAGTCGCTCACTTGTAAGTAACGTCAGACAGATTACCACCAGCACTGAAAATGTTCTCCAAACGATTCTCTGTGAGTCCACGCACACCGTTCGCAATGGACGCGTCGCACGTGGCAGTACTGTGGAGGTTTCACGAGAAAGAATCCGACTCGGATTTCCGCCGCTGCTGACACGTCACAGCAGCTCCACGTGTGCAAAGGACACTCTGTGGATAACTGGGTCGTCGCGTGGGCAGAATCAACGTGTACGCATTTCAGTTCAGAAAGTAATTTTCAACTTAAATTTAAATGCGTGGGAATACCGAAAATTTCATTTTATTGGCAGAGCACACAACCTTAAAATTGCTAATTATAAAAATAAGAGGAACTCTTATTTTTATCACAATTTATCTTTATTTCTCTCACAAACAGAGGCAACGTGGTTCAGAAGGAGAGGCACGAAGAATCCTCACATTTCCAACTTTTCTTTATTGAATCCATCGATGCTTTATGATATTTCCCCTTCTTAGCAACATGCCAAGGGACCTCCTCCTCCTCTTCCATCTTCCCATTATGTGATAATGAATCCACGAGAGCAGAGATGCTGTAATGATCTGTTTTCAGTAGGATTGAGAGATTCATGAGAACACATTTCCAGGCTGGCGAATAAGTCTTAAATGAGGCGAGATAAGGAGAAAAATTTGTTCCAGATTTAAAGAAAATTTTATTTGTTCATTTACTAACATTTGGATGGCATTAAAAATTTCGTTTCGGTATTGCTACTTTTCCAAACGAAAAACGTTTCATGGGTATCAGTTATCTTAATATTGATCACAATAAGAGTCCCTCTCTGTGCTCTTAACATTGTTCACAATAAGAGTCCCTCTCTGTGCTCTTAACATTGATCACAATAAGAGTCCCTCTCTGTGCTCTTAACATTGATCACAATAAGAGTCCCTCTCTGTGCTCTTAACATTGTTCACAATAAGAGTCCCTCTCTGTGCTCTTAACATTGTTCACAATAAGAGTCCCTCTCTGTGCTCTTAACATTGATCACAATAAGAGTCCCTCTCTGTGCTCTTAACATTGATCACAATAAGAGTCCCTCTCTGTGCTCTTAACATTGATCACAATAAGAGTCCCTCTCTGTGCTCTTAACATTGTTCACAATAAGAGTCCCTCTCTGTGCTCTTAACATTGTTCACAATAAGAGTCCCTCTCTGTGCTCTTAACATTGTTCACAATAAGAGTCCCTCTCTGTGCTCTTAACATTGTTCACAATAAGAGTCCCTCTCTGTGCTCTTAACATTGATCACAATAAGAGTCCCTCTCTGTGCTCTTAACATTGATCACAATAAGAGTCCCTCTCTGTGCTCTTAACATTGATCACAATAAGAGTCCCTCTCTGTGCTCTTAACATTGATCACAATAAGAGTCCCTCTCTGTGCTCTTAACATTGATCACAATAAGAGTCCCTCTCTGTGCTCTTAACATTGATCACAATAAGAGTCCCTCTCTGTGCTCTTAACATTGATCACAATAAGAGTCCCTCTCTGTGCTCTTAACATTGTTCACAATAAGAGTCCCTCTCTGTGCTCTTAACATTGATCACAATAAGAGTCCCTCTCTGTGCTCTTAACATTGATCACAATAAGAGTCCCTCTCTGTGCTCTTAACATTGATCACAATAAGAGTCCCTCTCTGTGCTCTTAACATTGATCACAATAAGAGTGCCTCTCTGTGCTCTTAACATTGATCACAATAAGAGTGCCTCTCTGTGCTCTTAACATTGATCACAATAAGAGTCCCTCTCTGTGCTCTTAACATTGATCACAATAAGAGTCCCTCTCTGTGCTCTTAACATTGATCACAATAAGAGTCCCTCTCTGTGCTCTTAACATTGTTCACAATAAGAGTGCCTCTCTGTGCTCTTAACATTGTTCACAATAAGAGTCCCTCTCTGTGCTCTTAACATTGATCACAATAAGAGTCCCTCTCTGTGCTCTTAACATTGATCACATAAGAGTCCCTCTCTGTGCTCTTAACATTGATCACAATAAGAGTCCCTCTCTGTGCTCTTAACATTGATCACAATAAGAGTGCCTCTCTGTGCTCTTAACATTGATCACAATAAGAGTGCCTCTCTGTGCTCTTAACATTGATCACAATAAGAGTGCCTCTCTGTGCTCTTAACATTGATCACAATAAGAGTCCCTCTCTGTGCTCTTAACATTGTTCACAATAAGAGTCCCTCTCTGTGCTCTTAACATTGATCACAATAAGAGTCCCTCTCTGTGCTCTTAACATTGATCACATAAGAGTCCCTCTCTGTGCTCTTAACATTGATCACAATAAGAGTCCCTCTCTGTGCTCTTAACATTGATCACAATAAGAGTCCCTCTCTGTGCTCTTAACATTGATCACAATAAGAGTCCCTCTCTGTGCTCTTAACATTGATCACAATAAGAGTCCCTCTCTGTGCTCTTAACATTGATCACAATAAGAGTCCCTCTCTGTGCTCTTAGCATTGTTCACAATAAGAGTCCCTCTCTGTGCTCTTAACATTGATCACAATAAGAGTCCCTCTCTGTGCTCTTAACATTGATCACAATAAGAGTCCCTCTCTGTGCTCTTAACATTGATCACAATAAGAGTCCCTCTCTGTGCTCTTAACATTGATCACAATAAGAGTGCCTCTCTGTGCTCTTAACATTGATCACAATAAGAGTGCCTCTCTGTGCTCTTAACATTGATCACAATAAGAGTCCCTCTCTGTGCTCTTAACATTGATCACAATAAGAGTCCCTCTCTGTGCTCTTAACATTGATCACAATAAGAGTCCCTCTCTGTGCTCTTAACATTGATCACAGTAAGAGTCCCTCTCTGTGCTCTTAACATTGATCACAGTAAGAGTCCCTCTCTGTGCTCTTAACATTGATCACAGTAAGAGTCCCTCTCTGTGCTCTTAACATTGATCACAGTAAGAGTCCCTCTCTGTGCTCTTAACATTGATCACAGTAAGAGTCCCTCTCTGTGCTCTTAACATTGATCACAGTAAGAGTCCCTCTCTGTGCTCTTAACATTGTTCACAGTAAGAGTCCCTCTCTGTGCTCTTAACATTGATCACAATAAGAGTCCCTCTCTGTGCTCTTAACATTGATCACAATAAGAGTCCCTCTCTGTGCTCTTAACATTGATCACAATAAGAGTCCCTCTCTGTGCTCTTAACATTGATCACAATAAGAGTCCCTCTCTGTGCTCTTAACATTGATCACAATAAGAGTCCCTCTCTGTGCTCTTAACATTGATCACAATAAGAGTCCCTCTCTGTGCTCTTAACATTGTTCACAATAAGAGTCCCTCTCTGTGCTCTTAACATTGATCACAATAAGAGTCCCTCTCTGTGCTCTTAACATTGATCACAATAAGAGTCCCTCTCTGTGCTCTTAACATTGATCACAATAAGAGTCCCTCTCTGTGCTCTTAACATTGATCACAATAAGAGTCCCTCTCTGTGCTCTTAACATTGATCACAATAAGAGTCCCTCTCTGTGCTCTTAACATTGATCACAATAAGAGTCCCTCTCTGTGCTCTTAACATTGATCACAATAAGAGTCCCTCTCTGTGCTCTTAACATTGTTCACAATAAGAGTGCCTCTCTGTGCTCTTAACATTGCTCACAATAAGAGTCCCTCTCTGTGCTCTTAACATTGATCACAATAAGAGTCCCTCTCTGTGCTCTTAACATTGATCACATAAGAGTCCCTCTCTGTGCTCTTAACATTGATCACAGTAAGAGTCCCTCTCTGTGCTCTTAACATTGATCACAGTAAGAGTCCCTCTCTGTGCTCTTAACATTGTTCACAGTAAGAGTCCCTCTCTGTGCTCTTAACATTGATCACAATAAGAGTGCCTCTCTGTGCTCTTAACATTGATCACAATAAGAGTCCCTCTCTGTGCTCTTAACATTGTTCACAATAAGAGTCCCTCTCTGTGCTCTTAACATTGTTCACAATAAGAGTCCCTCTCTGTGCTCTTAACATTGATCACAATAAGAGTCCCTCTCTGTGCTCTTAACATTGATCACAATAAGAGTCCCTCTCTGTGCTCTTAACATTGATCACAATAAGAGTCCCTCTCTGTGCTCTTAACATTGATCACAATAAGAGTCCCTCTCTGTGCTCTTAACATTGATCACAATAAGAGTCCCTCTCTGTGCTCTTAACATTGATCACAATAAGAGTCCCTCTCTGTGCTCTTAACATTGATCACAATAAGAGTCCCTCTCTGTGCTCTTAACATTGATCACAATAAGAGTCCCTCTCTGTGCTCTTAACATTGATCACAATAAGAGTCCCTCTCTGTGCTCTTAACATTGATCACAATAAGAGTCCCTCTCTGTGCTCTTAACATTGATCACAATAAGAGTCCCTCTCTGTGCTCTTAACATTGATCACAATAAGAGTCCCTCTCTGTGTTCTTAACATTGATCACAATAAGAGTCCCTCTCTGTGCTCTTAACATTGATCACAATAAGAGTCCCTCTCTGTGCTCTTAACATTGATCACAATAAGAGTCCCTCTCTGTGCTCTTAACATTGTTCACAATAAGAGTGCCTCTCTGTGCTCTTAACATTGTTCACAATAAGAGTCCCTCTCTGTGCTCTTAACATTGATCACAATAAGAGTCCCTCTCTGTGCTCTTAACATTGATCACATAAGAGTCCCTCTCTGTGCTCTTAACATTGATCACAGTAAGAGTCCCTCTCTGTGCTCTTAACATTGTTCACAGTAAGAGTCCCTCTCTGTGCTCTTAACATTGATCACAATAAGAGTGCCTCTCTGTGCTCTTAACATTGATCACAATAAGAGTCCCTCTCTGTGCTCTTAACATTGTTCACAATAAGAGTCCCTCTCTGTGCTCTTAACATTGTTCACAATAAGAGTCCCTCTCTGTGCTCTTAACATTGTTCACAATAAGAGTCCCTCTCTGTGCTCTTAACATTGATCACAATAAGAGTCCCTCTCTGTGCTCTTAACATTGATCACAATAAGAGTCCCTCTCTGTGCTCTTAACATTGATCACAATAAGAGTCCCTCTCTGTGCTCTTAACATTGATCACAATAAGAGTCCCTCTCTGTGCTCTTAACATTGATCACAGTAAGAGTCCCTCTCTGTGCTCTTAACATTGATCACAGTAAGAGTCCCTCTCTGTGCTCTTAACATTGATCACAGTAAGAGTCCCTCTCTGTGCTCTTAACATTGTTCACAATAAGAGTCCCTCTCTGTGCTCTTAACATTGTTCACAATAAGAGTCCCTCTCTGTGCTCTTAACATTGTTCACAATAAGAGTCCCACTCTGTGCTCTTAACATTGATCACAATAGGAGTCCCTCTCTGTGCTCTTAACATTGATCACAATAAGAGTCCCTCTCTGTGCTCTTAACATTGATCACAGTAAGAGTCCCTCTCTGTGCTCTTAACATTGATCACAGTAAGAGTCCCTCTCTGTGCTCTTAACATTGATCACAATAAGAGTCCCTCTCTGTGCTCTTAACATTGATCACAATAAGAGTCCCTCTCTGTGCTCTTAACATTGTTCACAATAAGAGTCCCTCTCTGTGCTCTTAACATTGTTCACAATAAGAGTCCCTCTCTGTGCTCTTAACATCGATCTCAATAAGAGTCCCTCTCTGTGCTCTTAACATCGATCACAGTAAGAGTCCCTCTCTGTGCTCTTAACATCGTTCACAATAAGAGTCCCTCTCTGTGCTCTTAACATCGATCTCAATAAGAGTCCCTCTCTGTGCTCTTAACATCGATCACAGTAAGAGTCCCTCTCTGTGCTCTTAACATCGATCACAGTAAGAGTCCCTCTCTGTGCTCTTAACATCGATCACAGTAAGAGTCCCTCTCTGTGCTCTTAACATCGATCACAGTAAGAGTCCCTCTCTGTGCTCTTAACATCGTTCACAATAAGAGTCCCTCTCTGTGCTCTTAACATTGATCACAATAAGAGTCCCACTCTGTGCTCTTAACATTGATCACAATAAGAGTCCCTCTCTGTGCTCTTAACATTGATCACAATAAGAGTCCCTCTCTGTGCTCTTAACATTGTTCACAATAAGAGTCCCTCTCTGTGCTCTTAACATTGTTCACAATAAGAGTCCCTCTCTGTGCTCTTAACATTGTTCACAATAAGAGTCCCTCTCTGTGCTCTTAACATTGATCACAATAAGAGTCCCTCTCTGTGCTCTTAACATTGATCACAATAAGAGTCCCTCTCTGTGCTCTTAACATTGATCACAATAAGAGTCCCTCTCTGTGCTCTTAACATTGATCACAATAAGAGTCCCTCTCTGTGCTCTTAACATTGATCACAATAAGAGTCCCTCTCTGTGCTCTTAACATTGATCACAATAAGAGTCCCTCTCTGTGCTCTTAACATTGATCACAATAAGAGTCCCTCTCTGTGCTCTTAACATTGATCACAATAAGAGTCCCTCTCTGTGCTCTTAACATTGATCACAATAAGAGTCCCTCTCTGTGTTCTTAACATTGATCACAATAAGAGTCCCTCTCTGTGCTCTTAACATTGATCACAATAAGAGTCCCTCTCTGTGCTCTTAACATTGATCACAATAAGAGTCCCTCTCTGTGCTCTTAACATTGTTCACAATAAGAGTGCCTCTCTGTGCTCTTAACATTGTTCACAATAAGAGTCCCTCTCTGTGCTCTTAACATTGATCACAATAAGAGTCCCTCTCTGTGCTCTTAACATTGATCACATAAGAGTCCCTCTCTGTGCTCTTAACATTGATCACAGTAAGAGTCCCTCTCTGTGCTCTTAACATTGTTCACAGTAAGAGTCCCTCTCTGTGCTCTTAACATTGATCACAATAAGAGTGCCTCTCTGTGCTCTTAACATTGATCACAATAAGAGTCCCTCTCTGTGCTCTTAACATTGTTCACAATAAGAGTCCCTCTCTGTGCTCTTAACATTGTTCACAATAAGAGTCCCTCTCTGTGCTCTTAACATTGTTCACAATAAGAGTCCCTCTCTGTGCTCTTAACATTGATCACAATAAGAGTCCCTCTCTGTGCTCTTAACATTGATCACAATAAGAGTCCCTCTCTGTGCTCTTAACATTGATCACAATAAGAGTCCCTCTCTGTGCTCTTAACATTGATCACAATAAGAGTCCCTCTCTGTGCTCTTAACATTGATCACAGTAAGAGTCCCTCTCTGTGCTCTTAACATTGATCACAGTAAGAGTCCCTCTCTGTGCTCTTAACATTGATCACAGTAAGAGTCCCTCTCTGTGCTCTTAACATTGTTCACAATAAGAGTCCCTCTCTGTGCTCTTAACATTGTTCACAATAAGAGTCCCTCTCTGTGCTCTTAACATTGTTCACAATAAGAGTCCCACTCTGTGCTCTTAACATTGATCACAATAGGAGTCCCTCTCTGTGCTCTTAACATTGATCACAATAAGAGTCCCTCTCTGTGCTCTTAACATTGATCACAGTAAGAGTCCCTCTCTGTGCTCTTAACATTGATCACAGTAAGAGTCCCTCTCTGTGCTCTTAACATTGATCACAATAAGAGTCCCTCTCTGTGCTCTTAACATTGATCACAATAAGAGTCCCTCTCTGTGCTCTTAACATTGTTCACAATAAGAGTCCCTCTCTGTGCTCTTAACATTGTTCACAATAAGAGTCCCTCTCTGTGCTCTTAACATTGTTCACAATAAGAGTCCCTCTCTGTGCTCTTAACATCGATCTCAATAAGAGTCCCTCTCTGTGCTCTTAACATCGATCACAGTAAGAGTCCCTCTCTGTGCTCTTAACATTGTTCACAATAAGAGTCCCTCTCTGTGCTCTTAACATCGATCTCAATAAGAGTCCCTCTCTGTGCTCTTAACATCGATCACAGTAAGAGTCCCTCTCTGTGCTCTTAACATCGATCACAGTAAGAGTCCCTCTCTGTGCTCTTAACATCGATCACAGTAAGAGTCCCTCTCTGTGCTCTTAACATCGATCACAGTAAGAGTCCCTCTCTGTGCTCTTAACATTGTTCACAATAAGAGTCCCTCTCTGTGCTCTTAACATTGATCACAATAAGAGTCCCACTCTGTGCTCTTAACATTGATCACAATAAGAGTCCCTCTCTGTGCTCTTAACATTGATCACAATAAGAGTCCCTCTCTGTGCTCTTAACATTGTTCACAATAAGAGTCCCTCTCTGTGCTCTTAACATTGTTCACAATAAGAGTCCCTCTCTGTGCTCTTAACATTGTTCACAATAAGAGTCCCTCTCTGTGCTCTTAACATTGTTCACAATAAGAGTCCCTCTCTGTGCTCTTAACATTGATCACAATAAGAGTCCCTCTCTGTGCTCTTAACATTGATCACAGTAAGAGTCCCTCTCTGTGCTCTTAACATTGATCACAATAAGAGTCCCTCTCTGTGCTCTTAACATTGATCACAATAAGAGTCCCTCTCTGTGCTCTTAACATTGATCACAATAAGAGTGCCTCTCTGTGCTCTTAACATTGATCACAATAAGAGTGCCTCTCTGTGCTCTTAACATTGATCACAATAAGAGTCCCTCTCTGTGCTCTTAACATTGATCACAATAAGAGTCCCTCTCTGTGCTCTTAACATTGATCACAGTAAGAGTCCCTCTCTGTGCTCTTAACATTGATCACAGTAAGAGTCCCTCTCTGTGCTCTTAACATTGATCACAGTAAGAGTCCCTCTCTGTGCTCTTAACATTGATCACAGTAAGAGTCCCTCTCTGTGCTCTTAACATTGATCACAGTAAGAGTCCCTCTCTGTGCTCTTAACATTGATCACAGTAAGAGTCCCTCTCTGTGCTCTTAACATTGATCACAGTAAGAGTCCGTCTCTGTGCTCTTAACATTGATCACAGTAAGAGTCCCTCTCTGTGCTCTTAACATTGATCACAATAAGAGTCCCTCTCTGTGCTCTTAACATTGATCACAATAAGAGTCCCTCTCTGTGCTCTTAACATTGATCACAATAAGAGTCCCTCTCTGTGCTCTTAACATTGATCACAATAAGAGTCCCTCTCTGTGCTCTTAACATTGTTCACAATAAGAGTCCCTCTCTGTGCTCTTAACATTGATCACAATAAGAGTCCCTCTCTGTGCTCTTAACATTGATCACAATAAGAGTCCCTCTCTGTGCTCTTAACATTGATCACAATAAGAGTCCCTCTCTGTGCTCTTAACATTGATCACATAAGAGTCCCTCTCTGTGCTCTTAACATTGATCACAGTAAGAGTCCCTCTCTGTGCTCTTAACATTGTTCACAGTAAGAGTCCCTCTCTGTGCTCTTAACATTGTTCACAGTAAGAGTCCCTCTCTGTGCTCTTAACATTGATCACAATAAGAGTCCCTCTCTGTGCTCTTAACATTGATCACAATAAGAGTCCCTCTCTGTGCTCTTAACATTGTTCACAATAAGAGTGCCTCTCTGTGCTCTTAACATTGATCACAATAAGAGTGCCTCTCTGTGCTCTTAACATTGATCACAATAAGAGTCCCTCTCTGTGCTCTTAACATTGATCACAATAAGAGTCCCTCTCTGTGCTCTTAACATTGATCACAATAAGAGTCCCTCTCTGTGCTCTTAACATTGATCACAATAAGAGTCCCTCTCTGTGCTCTTAACATTGATCACAATAAGAGTCCCTCTCTGTGCTCTTAACATTGTTCACAATAAGAGTGCCTCTCTGTGCTCTTAACATTGTTCACAATAAGAGTGCCTCTCTGTGCTCTTAACATTGTTCACAATAAGAGTGCCTCTCTGTGCTCTTAACATTGATCACAATAAGAGTCCCTCTCTGTGCTCTTAACATTGATCACAATAAGAGTCCCTCTCTGTGCTCTTAACATTGTTCACAATAAGAGTCCCTCTCTGTGCTCTTAACATTGTTCACAATAAGAGTCCCTCTCTGTGCTCTTAACATTGTTCACAATAAGAGTCCCTCTCTGTGCTCTTAACATTGATCACAATAAGAGTCCCTCTCTGTGCTCTTAACATTGATCACAATAAGAGTCCCTCTCTGTGCTCTTAACATTGATCACAATAAGAGTCCCTCTCTGTGCTCTTAACATTGATCACAATAAGAGTCCCTCTCTGTGCTCTTAACATTGTTCACAATAAGAGTCCCTCTCTGTGCTCTTAACATTGATCACAATAAGAGTCCCTCTCTGTGCTCTTAACATTGATCACAATAAGAGTCCCTCTCTGTGCTCTTAACATTGATCACAATAAGAGTCCCTCTCTGTGCTCTTAACCTTGATCACAATAAGAGTCCCTCTCTGTGCTCTTAACCTTGATCACAATAAGAGTCCCTCTCTGTGCTCTTAACATTGATCACAGTAAGAGTCCCTCTCTGTGCTCTTAACATTGATCACAGTAAGAGTCCCTCTCTGTGCTCTTAACATTGATCACAGTAAGAGTCCCTCTCTGTGCTCTTAACATTGATCACAATAAGAGTCCCTCTCTGTGCTCTTAACATTGTTCACACTAAGAGTGCCTCTCTGTGCTCTTAACATTGATCACAATAAGAGTCCCTCTCTGTGCTCTTAACATTGTTCACAATAAGAGTCCCTCTCTGTGCTCTTAACATTGATCACAATAAGAGTCCCTCTCTGTGCTCTTAACCTTGTTCACAATAAGAGTCCCTCTCTGTGCTCTTAACCTTGATCACAATAAGAGTCCCTCTCTGTGCTCTTAACCTTGATCACAATAAGAGTCCCTCTCTGTGCTCTTAACATTGATCACAGTAAGAGTCCCTCTCTGTGCTCTTAACATTGATCACAGTAAGAGTCCCTCTCTGTGCTCTTAACATTGATCACAATAAGAGTCCCTCTCTGTGCTCTTAACATTGATCACAATAAGAGTCCCTCTCTGTGCTCTTAACCTTGATCACAATAAGAGTCCCTCTCTGTGCTCTTAACATTGATCACAGTAAGAGTGCCTCTCTGTGCTCTTAACATTGTTCACAGTAAGAGTCCCTCTCTGTGCTCTTAACATTGTTCACAATAAGAGTGCCTCTCTGTGCTCTTAACATTGATCACAGTAAGAGTCCCTCTCTGTGCTCTTAACATTGATCACAGTAAGAGTCCCACTCTGTGCTCTTAACATTGATCACAGTAAGAGTCCCTCTCTGTGCTCTTAACATTGTTCACAATAAGAGTCCCTCTCTGTGCTCTTAACATTGATCACAATAAGAGTCCCTCTCTGTGCTCTTAACATTGTTCACAATAAGAGTCCCTCTCTGTGCTCTTAACCTTGATCACAATAAGAGTCCCTCTCTGTGCTCTTAACCTTGATCACAATAAGAGTCCCTCTCTGTGCTCTTAACATTGATCACAATAAGAGTCCCTCTCTGTGCTCTTAACATTGATCACAATAAGAGTGCCTCTCTGTGCTCTTAACATTGTTCACAATAAGAGTGCCTCTCTGTGCTCTTAACATTGATCACAATAAGAGTCCGTCTCTGTGCTCTTAACATTGATCACAGTAAGAGTCCCTCTCTGTGCTCTTAACATTGATCACAATAAGAGTCCCTCTCTGTGCTCTTAACATTGATCACAATAAGAGTCCCTCTCTGTGCTCTTAACATTGATCACAATAAGAGTCCCTCTCTGTGCTCTTAACATTGATCACAATAAGAGTCCCTCTCTGTGCTCTTAACATTGTTCACAATAAGAGTCCCTCTCTGTGCTCTTAACATTGATCACAATAAGAGTCCCTCTCTGTGCTCTTAACATTGATCACAATAAGAGTCCCTCTCTGTGCTCTTAACATTGATCACAATAAGAGTCCCTCTCTGTGCTCTTAACATTGATCACATAAGAGTCCCTCTCTGTGCTCTTAACATTGATCACAGTAAGAGTCCCTCTCTGTGCTCTTAACATTGTTCACAGTAAGAGTCCCTCTCTGTGCTCTTAACATTGTTCACAGTAAGAGTCCCTCTCTGTGCTCTTAACATTGATCACAATAAGAGTCCCTCTCTGTGCTCTTAACATTGATCACAATAAGAGTCCCTCTCTGTGCTCTTAACATTGTTCACAATAAGAGTGCCTCTCTGTGCTCTTAACATTGATCACAATAAGAGTGCCTCTCTGTGCTCTTAACATTGATCACAATAAGAGTCCCTCTCTGTGCTCTTAACATTGATCACAATAAGAGTCCCTCTCTGTGCTCTTAACATTGATCACAATAAGAGTCCCTCTCTGTGCTCTTAACATTGATCACAATAAGAGTCCCTCTCTGTGCTCTTAACATTGATCACAATAAGAGTCCCTCTCTGTGCTCTTAACATTGTTCACAATAAGAGTGCCTCTCTGTGCTCTTAACATTGTTCACAATAAGAGTGCCTCTCTGTGCTCTTAACATTGTTCACAATAAGAGTGCCTCTCTGTGCTCTTAACATTGATCACAATAAGAGTCCCTCTCTGTGCTCTTAACATTGATCACAATAAGAGTCCCTCTCTGTGCTCTTAACATTGTTCACAATAAGAGTCCCTCTCTGTGCTCTTAACATTGTTCACAATAAGAGTCCCTCTCTGTGCTCTTAACATTGTTCACAATAAGAGTCCCTCTCTGTGCTCTTAACATTGATCACAATAAGAGTCCCTCTCTGTGCTCTTAACATTGATCACAATAAGAGTCCCTCTCTGTGCTCTTAACATTGATCACAATAAGAGTCCCTCTCTGTGCTCTTAACATTGATCACAATAAGAGTCCCTCTCTGTGCTCTTAACATTGTTCACAATAAGAGTCCCTCTCTGTGCTCTTAACATTGATCACAATAAGAGTCCCTCTCTGTGCTCTTAACATTGATCACAATAAGAGTCCCTCTCTGTGCTCTTAACATTGATCACAATAAGAGTCCCTCTCTGTGCTCTTAACATTGATCACAATAAGAGTCCCTCTCTGTGCTCTTAACCTTGATCACAATAAGAGTCCCTCTCTGTGCTCTTAACCTTGATCACAGTAAGAGTCCCTCTCTGTGCTCTTAACATTGATCACAGTAAGAGTCCCTCTCTGTGCTCTTAACATTGATCACAGTAAGAGTCCCTCTCTGTGCTCTTAACATTGATCACAGTAAGAGTCCCTCTCTGTGCTCTTAACATTGATCACAATAAGAGTCCCTCTCTGTGCTCTTAACATTGTTCACAATAAGAGTGCCTCTCTGTGCTCTTAACATTGATCACAATAAGAGTCCCTCTCTGTGCTCTTAACATTGTTCACAATAAGAGTCCCTCTCTGTGCTCTTAACATTGATCACAATAAGAGTCCCTCTCTGTGCTCTTAACCTTGTTCACAATAAGAGTCCCTCTCTGTGCTCTTAACCTTGATCACAATAAGAGTCCCTCTCTGTGCTCTTAACCTTGATCACAGTAAGAGTCCCTCTCTGTGCTCTTAACATTGATCACAGTAAGAGTCCCTCTCTGTGCTCTTAACATTGATCACAGTAAGAGTCCCTCTCTGTGCTCTTAACATTGATCACAGTAAGAGTCCCTCTCTGTGCTCTTAACATTGATCACAATAAGAGTCCCTCTCTGTGCTCTTAACATTGATCACAGTAAGAGTGCCTCTCTGTGCTCTTAACATTGTTCACAGTAAGAGTCCCTCTCTGTGCTCTTAACATTGTTCACAGTAAGAGTGCCTCTCTGTGCTCTTAACATTGATCACAGTAAGAGTCCCTCTCTGTGCTCTTAACATTGATCACAGTAAGAGTCCCTCTCTGTGCTCTTAACATTGATCACAGTAAGAGTCCCTCTCTGTGCTCTTAACATTGTTCACAATAAGAGTCCCTCTCTGTGCTCTTAACATTGATCACAATAAGAGTCCCTCTCTGTGCTCTTAACATTGATCACAATAAGAGTCCCTCTCTGTGCTCTTAACATTGTTCACAATAAGAGTCCCTCTCTGTGCTCTTAACCTTGATCACAATAAGAGTCCCTCTCTGTGCTCTTAACCTTGATCACAATAAGAGTCCCTCTCTGTGCTCTTAACATTGATCACAATAAGAGTCCCTCTCTGTGCTCTTAACATTGATCACAATAAGAGTGCCTCTCTGTGCTCTTAACATTGTTCACAATAAGAGTGCCTCTCTGTGCTCTTAACATTGATCACAGTAAGAGTCCCTCTCTGTGCTCTTAACATTGATCACAGTAAGAGTCCCTCTCTGTGCTCTTAACATTGATCACAGTAAGAGTCCCTCTCTGTGCTCTTAACATTGATCACAATAAGAGTCCCTCTCTGTGCTCTTAACCTTGATCACAATAAGAGTCCCTCTCTGTGCTCTTAACCTTGATCACAATAAGAGTCCCTCTCTGTGCTCTTAACATTGATCACAGTAAGAGTCCCTCTCTGTGCTCTTAACATTGATCACAGTAAGAGTCCCTCTCTGTGCTCTTAACATTGTTCACAATAAGAGTCCCTCTCTGTGCTCTTAACATTGATCACAATAAGAGTCCCTCTCTGTGCTCTTAACATTGATCACAATAAGAGTCCCTCTCTGTGCTCTTAACATTGATCACAATAAGAGTCCCTCTCTGTGCTCTTAACATTGTTCACAATAAGAGTCCCTCTCTGTGCTCTTAACATTGTTCACAATAAGAGTGCCTCTCTGTGCTCTTAACATTGTTCACAATAAGAGTGCCTCTCTGTGCTCTTAACATTGATCACAATAAGAGTCCCTCTCTGTGCTCTTAACATTGTTCACAATAAGAGTCCCTCTCTGTGCTCTTAACATTCATCACAATAAGAGTCCCTCTCTGTGCTCTTAACATTGTTCACAATAAGAGTCCCTCTCTGTGCTCTTAACATTGATCACAATAAGAGTCCCTCTCTGTGCTCTTAACATTGATCACAATAAGAGTCCCTCTCTGTGCTCTTAACATTGATCACAATAAGAGTCCCTCTCTGTGCTCTTAACATTGATCACAATAAGAGTCCCTCTCTGTGCTCTTAACATTGATCACAATAAGAGTGCCTCTCTGTGCTCTTAACATTGATTACAATAAGAGTGCCTCTCTGTGCTCTTAACATTGTTCACAATAAGAGTGCCTCTCTGTGCTCTTAACATTGTTCACAATAAGAGTGCCTCTCTGTGCTCTTAACATTGTTCACAATAAGAGTGCCTCTCTGTGCTCTTAACATTGTTCACAATAAGAGTCCCTCTCTGTGCTCTTAACATTGTTCACAATAAGAGTCCCTCTCTGTGCTCTTAACATTGATCACAATAAGAGTCCCTCTCTGTGGTCTTAACATTGATCACAATAAGAGTCCCTCTCTGTGCTCTTAACATTGATCACAATAAGAGTCCCTCTCTGTGCTCTTAACATTGATCACAATAAGAGTCCCTCTCTGTGCTCTTAATATTGATCACAGTAAGAGTCCCTCTCTGTGCTCTCTTCGCATCTTCATCACTTGAATTTTATTTCCAAGCCGGATGTGGCTTGCAAATAAAATTCAATCATGTGAATGACATTTAGATTTTTCATCCGTTCGATTTCCTTTTTTATATTTCATTTAACACAATATTTTTTTTCACATATCATTTGTAAAACAGAATACATTTTTTAGCAAGGGTTTTTTTTGTGCGTGCGTTTTTCATCACATACTCTGTGGACACAATTTTTTTCCTGTGCCACTATCTCTGTCGCTCAGTTTACAAAATTAATTCGTCCCTTTGATTACTTTCAACAATTTCCTCTTCCCTTTCCCCTGAGTTCCTAGGTTCGAATCCCACCTCTGCCATCGTACAGATTAACCTCTTCTAACCGCAACCGATGCGTTTGGAAAGGCTATCGGCCATTGGATGGCCTTGGCGGGAGGAGGCTCCCGTCTCTTCCCCCAAATCCTTCTCTGAGACTGGTGACTTTCTCATTTAACCCATTTGCAATGCCACTCCGAGGGAAAACAACCCAACCCTTTCACAGCTTCTTTTACTCCCATCTTGAATGCTTTCGATATTTCCCCTTCTTTAGAAGATCTTCTACCTCTTAACAAAATTCCAAGGGATGTTCTTTCTTCCTCTTCTCCCCATCATCTGATGACGGATCACAACTCTTTCCTCCAATTTGCATGACGTCACACCTCTTCATCTTCCTCTATGACGTCACTCCTTTCACTCAGTTCGAAGCAGCACTTTCGAAGCCTTTACTGTGCGCAAGCGGTTCCTTTCCTCTTCCTTTTCTTTAATTTCGTGATCCAAGAGCTCATCACTAAAACAATATTTTTTAGAGGTGGCCTTTCAGCTTCTGCCGGAAAATTATTTACGATTCGTTTTTTCTGGGATATAAGTTGCTCCACTAAAGAAGGAATATTATTTCCGACTTCTTTTCTGACAATCTGAAGAAATTTTTTTGAGTTTCTTACATTAAAGAAAAATTGCTGAAGCCTGCATCGGTTAAGGATTCCGGGCGCATATATTTCGTCACATATCTTCTTCATCCAAGAGCAATATTCGTCTCTGCTGGTACGATTTCTACGTCGCTTCGCAGATGGCGCCACATTGTCCGTCATGTCCTCCGACATTTCTGTCATATCTAGAAACAAAAAAAAAAGTTAAGAAGGAACATTTTTTTAGAGTCATTACGTTGAATTCAATAATTACAGTTCGATAAAGAAGATGTTTCTTCCAATACAGTGGTGCACAAAGGTTAGGCTTAATATATTATTTCTGAAAGATCTGAAAAATGCGATGAAGATATGCTATGAAATTCGAAGTGCTAATGCTTTGTAACAATAGATTGCAATAAGAGATTGAGGTTGAGGGTAAACAAATCACATGATTTCCGTGGGTTATGCAAATGAAGGCCAGAGGTGTTGGTAGCTAAGAGAGCTACTTCAACAGAAGGAGACACGAGTCTGAACAGCTACACAAACATCACAGCGACTTCTTATGCTGCTGATCACACTTATCAAGAGGTCAGGAGGAAGTACATCACACTCTTCCTGGGGCTTGTGGAGGATTCTTGGAGGAGGTTGATGACATCCTTTGCATCTCCCTTGCACATGCTCTGTAGGGCGCAAGTCCAGAGAAAAAAATATTAGTAAGTCCGTTGTCTGTTGATAATAACAATACTAATTTTGGAGGTTGTGAAATATATAGGCTGAAAGAATCCTTTTCAGAAATGATCGGATCGCTGTAACAGAACATTTATGATGATCCGTTGCGTAAATGACGCACGTGACTCTCTTTCGTTTGAACTGGAAATTCTACCAACATTCAAATTTTATCTTATTTATACGGTTGCCAGTGGAGACACTTTTTTCATTTTGTCCAAGTGCACCACAGACAAATTTTGTTTTATTCAAATCGAAGCTTTCTGATGCCTCTCGCGCTACGAGCTGATTCCTCTTCTTCACTTGAAAACGAATCCCTTATTCTTGAAAAAAATTTCGAACATCCTAAATCACAACTCCGGTTCTTACCCAATGTTGCCGATATTTCGATGATGCTTTTTTGCGAAG
>JAWZYU010000026.1:2473347-2538347 GCA_038380435.1 Ryuthela nishihirai
GGGCTGAAGGTCTTCTAGCATCACAATTGATTCAGTGACCTATAATTAATATATAACATACATAATGAAGATTAAAAATGAAACATACTATTAGAATACTGAGTAGCAAGAGTGAAGGTTATTACTGATTGATACACTTACTGATTGGTATAATAAACCAAAATTATATGTATTTAAAATGTAAAATAATTCAGTTTGCCGGTAATTCGAGTGGCTTCAATCATAAAATTACCAAATGTGGAAAAATACCAAAGCCAGTCTGATGGAATTGAATATCTAATCCCCTGGTAATATTTCTCTTGTTCTAACAATAATCATTAGATCATGATAGTGGTACACCACTGGCTTTGATAAAGTTATAGGCTCTAGTTTTCAGGGCTAGGAATCCGAGATGAATCATGTGCATTTTGAACTATCACAGAGAGACAATAATCAAATGAGTTATAGGGAGGGAGATACACCTCATACCAATAGATGTACTTTTTTGTGTTTTTGAGTCTCCAACAATTTAAAGTATTACTGTTGCAGAGCTACTATCATTCCCTCACTCACAGTTGAAAGCATAATAATTGTATTCTTAATTAACCATGTTGAAAATAGTTTATTATAGGAGTGTGGGGGGGGGGGGGGGAGAGAGAAGGTTCCTAAATGTAAACTTCAGAATTAGCCATTAAATAGGGTATTTTGTCTTCAATAAGTATAACATACTTTCCATCTATATCTCTGTTGGGACATAAGTTTTCAAAAAATATTAAAATAGCCCTATAGTCTTTTGTAGAAAACATGGAAATGTGTACAGAAAAAATGGAATAGGAAAAAGCATACAGAGAGAAAAGATGAGTAGTATTTCCTATACTTATGAAAATTTTGTTTTTTGCTGAATATATGCTAAATATTTTACTATGCCCTTTTAAACCTTTTAAAAAAAAACTGATCATTTATTTACTGTTATCAGTTTTGAAAAAACATCTTGCTTACATAATCAGCAATTTACAAATTTACAATTACTTTATTTCAGACATATAGAGTCAGGACTGGGCCTACTGTAACAGACCTAGTAATATGATTAAGTGCATATGCATTCTCTCTCATAATGGTGAACTATTACCTATGGTAATAGAATGCAATCTAGATCTAGAGGTAATAAGCAAAAATAAATTATCCTTCAAGTAGATGCCACAGAGATCTGACAAGAGACTATCAGTATAATAAATCAAAAAGATCTGTAAGGAAGGTGACACCTCAGCAGAAAACAACACAAGAAAGAAAACATTGATACCTTATCTGTGACTCAAACCTGGATCCATTTAATCAGTGGGGTGGGGGTGGCTCAGTCAGTAGTGTGCCAGGCTCATAATCTGTAGTTCCCAGGTTCGAGTCCCAGCTGGGTCAGTGTTCAGATTTATCTCTGCAAAATTGCCCACCCTGCCCATGGTCAGTAGGGGACACTGATGGGCTCAGATGGATGTTAAGCCGTGACCCCATGTGCAGGAGAGCCATACCCTGTGCACATTAAAGAACACGTTGGATGGCCTTGATGGGAGGCTATTATCTGTCTCCCAACAGCTGTTCCAGTGGGTCCCCTCCCCCCACCTTCTCTGAGCCTTCGGGGTCCATGTGACCTGGCCATTTAGCCCATGGTGTGCGAAAAAGTGCCGCTCTGAGGTAAAACAACCCAACCCATTTAATCAGTAGCCAGCAACAATAACCACTTGGCCTCTGGGATATGTCTATATATTACATTTTCAATGCATGAAAATTTTTCAGAAAACTTAAGATACAAAAAATAAATTACTTCTCAAGCAACTATTTGCTACAGAAGTCTAATAAGAGTTAAAAAGAGGATCTGTGAGGAAGGCAAGATCTCAGTAAAAAAGACTACATCAGAAAGATAACATTCATGACTTATCCATGTCTCAACCCTCAAAATTTCACATATAAACTTCCCACTAACCACTCAGTTACTGATCAATTAAAACATTCAAAACTATTATAGGTGTAGTTATCATTCATTAGTCACTCTTTGATATGAATTACAATTATATCTTACTTAAAGCACATTTATAATGAAACTTACTTCAACTTCTATCCATTGTGTGTGTCTTCCTCTGTATACATTAGTGTAAAACACAGAAGCTTGTGGCTGAAGTTCTGTTGATCCTAATCCCCATTGAATTTTTGCTGAATTATGTGTAACATCAAACTTCTGAATGGCCAAGTCTCCTGAAAAATAAACAAACATAATTTTAGTGTAAATATGCATTAAATTAACAATACTTTAGTTGAATAAATTCAAACATATCACAAAGAATAACCTATAAATTTTTATTCAGTATTTTTCTTATTAGATTTATTTTTATTGCTATTCTACTTGATTAGATTTTATGTTGTAATAATCAGTGGTGTAACAAGGTAGCCAGGTACTCTGGTTTATTTTTTTTCATCTCCTCCTCCCTCCCAGTCTAATTTATATTACACACAGAAATAAGGTAAATAAAAACTTAAGGCATGTAAGCTGAGAAATAAATCTTATGTTCAATATTTATAAAATTTCTAGCAAACACACTATTAAACAGGCTACCAAGTTTTCATTGGAAAAATTTTTCAAAAATACAAAAACGACACAATCATTATATTTAAACTTTCTGGATTTTTATATTTTAGCATATATCTTGTTTACTACTACAGCGTTTGTTACAGTAAATCCTGATTCCATTAAAATATTTTTAATTAAAAGAATCGGAATCCGAAATATAATTATTTACACTTCACGAGGTTTAAATCTCATCAGTTTCTGTAAAATTCGACGAAAATACTTTCAGTGTTATTTTTAGTTTCCCCCCCTCCCAGTGCTATACAACAGCAATAGCATTATTGTGCTTTTCCATTCAGCTGTATGTTTTGTTTTCCACATCTCGTACTTAAACGGTAATTTCCGTATCAAGGAACGATTGCCGGTCGAGGTATCGTACCACTTAGCAGCCTTTCCGACAGCTGTTGTTATCACGTGCGTTAAGAAATTGGCAGAAGAAATCAAACGGGGGCACAACCATAGATATCTCTCAGCCAAAAGCGGTAAAGAGATTTAAGGTAAGTACGATCGTGTTTATTTATTTATTTTATTAAATAGCAATACACGCTGCAAAACGATATACATACACCTTCCTGTTTCGCGTCACCTCACGTAACATGCGCTCCCATTGCCACAAAACAGGAATTAAGTTTCTTTATTATATTATTATTACTGGTGAACTCTTGTGCTATTTTTTTGATACCAATGTTTATCTATAAATATATTTTATTTAGAACGAAAATTATTCTTATTTATTATCAAGTATAATAATGCTAATTAATGCAAATAAATTTTCTCCTAAATAAAATATATTTATAGACAAGAACAACAGCTGTGTTACAGCGCCCCCAGTCTGAAGCTAAAGTAAGCTCATTAATGCCCACCCTCTGCTGAGGTCCTGCCATCCTCACATACCTTCTACTATGGCATATAAACTGACAGTCTCCTGTCAGACCTCTGTGGCAAGCAGCTGCTTGAGGGGGTATTTATTTCTTTACATGGCCACTATCATGTAAAGTATAGGCAATCGTGTAGCAAGCACCTTTGCTTAGTATTATGTTTACATGCCTTAATATACAAAGGAGTTTCTATTTTCAATAAATTGTAGGATCAAACAAAATATTTACTTTCAAAAAAAGTCTAGAAATAACGCAATCTTTTAATTAATAGTTTTTCTTTTTTTATTAAATAGAATATTTTTATAGTCTGTTTAAGGTTCAATTAACATGACTGATTGGATTTTATCCCAAGAACGAAAACTTAACGTAAATTAAAAAAAAAAAACAGAACGTTTGACTACTTAGGCTTAGTGCGTTTGTGGTGCGGTTTGAAGGAGAAAGTCTATCGGAATAAACCTCGGACCACTGCTCACCTGAATGGGAACATAAAGTGTAAAGTGACAATCACTGATGTGACCTTCTGAGGCAGACATTCAATAAAATGAAAAGTCACGTTCAAACTTGCTTCAATGCTGGAGGTGACATTTCTAGTACCTGCTATCATATGTACCAGTTTGCTATGAAACAGAGTACATTGCAACAGCATTTCATTCTGTAAACAAATACTATAAATAATGGGAAAATGTAAGTTCTGCAGTTGGTAATATATCCTGTATATATTTTTTCACCTGTTGTTTCATATGCTAAATCCCTACATCCGACCTTGGACAGGAATCTATTAGCATTAACCTATTCGAATTTTGATAGCGTTTTATCACTTGTAATAATTGAAGTTTTTTAATTTATTAGTTTGATTATTCCCTTTTATCACCTAATTTTAATCCTATTACAAGATATTTCATCCACATTTAATTTTCTTCTCATTGATTTTTTCTTGTTTCTAATTCTTCTACCAGAGTTATTCTCAATCATTTTATGTTTGTTTATTCTTATCGTTTGTTTCTTTTTGTTACTTTGTTGTATTTTACCATATATCCTCTTGTTGGTGTTATTTAGTTTTTATCTTGTCTGTCATCTGAACTTTTCCAAAAGTTTTATTTCAGCGGGTTGGACGAATTATCATGTGAACACGGTACTGAGCAAAATGTTCAGCCAGCGGGTTTTCTACCGTTCATTTACTATAGCTTGTAGGGAGGGTTGGGTTGCTTTACCTCTGAACAGCACTTTTTTGCACACAATGGGCTAATGGCCAGGTCAAAGGACCAAGAGGTCTTAGAGAAGGTTGGGGTGAGCCAATCTTCTCTGAGCCCTCATGGAACGTTAAGTAATAGAATTGACAGTAATAAGAAAAAAGACAATGGAGGCTAGGGTTGCTTCAGTCAATAGTGTGCCTGGTTCGTAATCTGTAGTTTCCAGGTTCGAGTTCCAAATATGTCACTGTTGAGAATTTTCTCCACTAGCCCCCACCCTACTCTCAGTGAGAAAAGGGCACCGTTGGGCTTGAAAAGATCGTCGTCCATCGAATGGAACATTAAGCTGTGGCACTGTGTGCAAGAGAGCCATACATTGTTAAAGAATATGCTGAATGGCCTTGATGAGAGGCTTCCATCTGACTCCTAATAGCTGTTCAGAAGATTCTGTTCCTTCTCTGAACCTTTGTTACATGACCAATGAGTTAAAAAAAAATGCTGCTCAGAGTTAAAACAATCCAACCCAAAGCCAATGAAATATAAGTAATAACTGTTCTTTATACTTTTTTTTTAAATTACTGTAGTCTTTTTAGAAAACATGATTCTTAGAGGGACGCCGTTGTTTAATATTCCAGTGTCGGTAACTCTTTAAGAGTGAATATTGTTAAAAGAGATTTTACGGAAACCATCGTTACCTCGGAATGTTTCAAAAATTAATTTTTGAAATTACGAGGTGATTTTCCACTTACTAACATTAATTTATTGTCTAATACTTTTAAGTAATAATTTCGATAATTTTTATAATAGTCAGCGAGTGTAAATATTTCGCACATCAGAGTTTATTTCTCTCCTTCTGCTTGATACACGCAACACGATCATTTTCAAACTGGCAAATATACCGGTTATAAGAATTCCCGCCATACGAGTATTAAACCGTAAATCATAATAAATCAGAAAATAGCCTGTAATTTTTTATCCGTCGATAGCCAATGGCTTTATCGACTTTCAGAACTACGACACAGGTTTAATTATTTCAATTAAGTGCATCCATTGTATGTCAGCGTCGCGGAGGTCATATCACGGCGGACAAAGTCGTTTCAGGATCCGTCTTCGAATAACCTGCTCCCGTGGCATGTAATAGGCTGATATACGTTCGTGATAAATCGGTCCTCTAGGGGTCACCCTTCTCCATGATAGGCCCAAATCTTGTTAATTACAGACTGTGTCGCGCACTCGCTAACCTTGGTTTTATGGAAATGGCAACAGAAGAGTGTCATACCTTGTGACCAACCAGAGTCAAGCGATGTCCTGAATGTTACTTTTCAGTTAGGCTTAGCTTTCGTTGAGTGTGTTTGTCTGATTGAACCGAGACCTTGACATTCTTCTTAACGACATCCTCTTCGCTTGATGAATTGCTCTACTCGTATTAAACGACAAGCCCGTGGGATGGCATCAATTTCGGATGAAAAAAAAACTAATAATCGTTAATGTAAGAATATTTACTGTAAGAGAACAGCTGTTAAAATCATGCAATTTTTTTCAATGCATTCAAATGATCCTAAAAGTATCTCGTATGAATTTATGCATTTTACATTGAAATATATGTTTGGTCACCAGTAGAGGACGCTGCCAGCGATGAGGTTTTTTTTTTCTCCGCCCTGCCCTAGAGGTGAAAGGAGACACCAATAGATTTGAAATAACTGCCGTCCAAAGGATAAGCTAGTAAACTGTGGTTTTTGTGAGCAGCGCCTTTGAACTAGAAAAAATAGATGAGTTGACAGAAGGCGCACACTTTCTCGTCACAGCTGTTAGGTGCAATTTCAATGGCAAAACTAAGTTGTTTCGGGGGTTTTTTTCCGTGTCTGTATGGTGATGGTGGTTATAATTATATATATACACACACACGGGATATTTGGTCCAGGTCCGTGGTCCAAAATATACGTCATTGTCAAATTATATATCAAACGAGTGTACATGGTAAAACAGTGTAAATCGTTTTTATTATAAGATTTAAAATTAATTTTGATAAGTGATATAAAATTTTATTTTTTAAAAGTATATATTAAATGTACCGAAGAGCCAAAACATTATGACCACCTGCCTAGTATGATGTGGATCCTCCACGTGACACCAAAACAAATCTTACCCGGGGAGGCATGGATGCTACAATATTTCTAAAGATGTCATGTGGTATCTAATACCAACACATTTCCAGCAAATCCTTCAATTCTTGTAAGTTACGTGGTTAAGCCACCGCAGATCGGATATGCTGTTCCAACACAAACCACAGATGTTCGATTGGATTGAAGTCTGGGAAATTTGGAGTCCAGGGCAATATCTGGAAGTCTTCCTCACGAACCATTCTCGAATAATCCGGGCAGTGTAGCATGGTGTATTATCTTGCTGAAAGAAGGCACTACTAGAGGGATATACTTTTGCCATGAAAGGATGTGCCTAGTCTACAATGATGTTCAGGTAGGTGGTAAACGTCATAGTTTCCTGCACATGAATGACTGGACCCAGGGTTTCCCAGTTGACATCAGTTGTCCATGATTTTGAGCTTTGACAGCAAAAGTTTAAAGAGCAATTGGAGAATGTCTTCATATTAACTCAGATTAGTCTTAATTTGTTACAAAGTTACACTGATGGACCGATAGAAAAGAAGCAAGTCGTTTTCAGCTTGAAACAGTATTTTACCTTAAGCAATGTTATCTCCAGTATCATAGATTACTCTTTATTCTATCAGATATTGTCCAAAACGCATTTGTTGTATTTCTCAGGAGTAAAAATAAGTAAAAGTGGAAATTGGATTTGGGTTGTTTTACCTCTGAGTGGTACTTTTTGGCACATAATGCATTAAATGGCCAGGGCACAAGGACCCCGAGGTTCATTGAAGGTTGGGGAAGGGGACTCACTACACAGCTGTTGGGATGCAGATGGTAGCCTCCAATCAAAGTTATCCAATGTGTTCTTTAACATGCAGAGGGTATGGTTCTCAAATACACAGAGCCACGACTTAATATCCCATCCGATAGACGGTGACCTTTCCAAACCCATCACTGTCCCTTACTACCGAGGGCAGGGTGGTGAGTTTTGCAGAGATAAATTTCAAAGCTGTCCCAGGTAGGACTCGAACTTGGGAACTTAAGATGATGATTATGGCGTGCTAATGACTGAGCCACCCCACTCCTAAAAGTGGAAGTAGCTAATCAAACACATAGAAAATGTTTTCAGGTAGGAGGCAAATAAATGGTAATGGAGAGGGGAAAATTTGGTACATATGAATCATTCTTTATATAGTTCTAATACAATTTATATGTAGCAGAATAATAAATGAGTTAAAAGCAATATACACAAAAATCCGTATCTTAAATATTTGATTTTTTTTTACTGGCATAAAATTTCGGGAGATTTTCCAAACCCCCTGGGAGAACACCATGGGAGTCACCAACTCAAAGTATTCAGTTTTCATTTCCAAACTCCAAAGTTGCAAAGATACTAATAAAGGCAATCAAAGAAGTTTATTGCAACCAAAGAACAAAGAAGCAACCAAACTCTGACCTTCAAGCGCCAACATCGACCAGGACTTAAGATACGAAATTACTCCTCACAGAATCTGCTAACACCACCCCCCTGCCGTTTGTGCAAAAGGAGTCATTCTCTCTCACCCCATTTCTGATTTCGGTTTCGCCTTGCTGTTCCCGCCTAAACATCCACCCTTTTCAACCGGATCCAGGGACCCCATAGTGTGCATGCGCCAGCCACCTGAGACGACGGGCTTATTAGTGAGTGGGTAATGAGAAAGGGTATTGCCTTTCACTGCAAGCTACTCGCTCATTACAATGCTAATGCAACAGAACAAGAACGGAAGGTGTGGCCACTCCTGACGCCGACGAGAAATGCTCCACGTCCTATCGGTTACGGTTACCTCTTTCGCTGTTGTCGTTTCTCTTGGACTGATTGAAAAACAACGGCGAGACTGCATTTGGAGCAAGGGCGTATGGTGCCCATTAACTAAGGTGTTCTCCAAGAAGAGATTAGGCGTTCTTTCACTTCACTCTGGTACGACGTTTAGAAGCAGGGTTTGTAAGAGTGAAAATAAGAGTGTATTATGCGTCCAAATGCAGACGCCACAACAGCATTATTATTTGAATGAAAACGATAGTAAATGGGATTTCTAAAAGCATCATTAACTCATACTTTGGAAATTAGGAAGTGAAATTTTGAGCAGCAAAAAGAGATATTTTAATTGCAAAAATCTGCCTTGATCTTCTTGGGCGTTTTTAATAATTTCATTGTTACTCGCATCATAGACACCCAAAAGATTTTGGTTAATACTTTGTGAACTCAAAAACAAACCAAAAAAGTGTGTATGTATAATTTAATTTCGTATAAAACAAAAATAATAAAGTACTCCTCAAGCACCTGCTTGCCAAAGAGGTGTGGCGGAACTTGTGGCTCTGGATGCAGGAGAGCCATACTTGGTCGTACCAAAGAAGCCATACCCTGTGAACGTTAAAGAACTCTTTGGATGGCATTGACGGGAGGATTTCATCTGTATTCCTTTACCCAGCTTTCAGTTCTTGTAGTCCAGAACTGGTGATCTGGATCTGTTTGGGTTGGGTTGTTTTACCTCTGAGCGGCACTTTTTTGCACACCATGGGCTAAATGGCCAGGTCACAAGGACCCCGAAGGCTCAGAGAAGGTTGGGGGAGGGGACCCACTGGAATAGCTGTTGGGAGACAGATGGTAGCCTCCCGTCAAGGCCATCCAATGTGTTCTTTAACGTGCACAGGGTATGGCTCTCCCGTACACGGGGCCACGGCTTAACGTCCCATCCAACGGACGGCGGCCTTTCCAAGCCCATCGGTGTCCCCTACTGACCGTGGGCAGGGCGGGGAATTTTGCGGAGATAAATCTCAACGCTAACCCAGCTGGGACTCGAACGATCTGGATCTGACCAGGATGGCCAGAAGAAAATAAGACATCAACAGAGACACAACAAAAGAAACATTCATGTTTTTATCGGGAACCCAGGCATCTTTGATTCACAGTCAAGCCGTCCCGTGGCCGAGTGGTTAACGTACTTGGCTACTAATGTAAGGGACCTGGGTTCGAGCCCTGGGTAAGGCATGGATGTATGTGTCGTTTTTCTGCTGAGGTCCTGCCATCCTCTCAGATCTTCTACTATGGACTGACAGGCTCCTGTCAGACCTCTGTGGCAAACAGCTGTTTGAGGGGGTATTTATTTTTATTTATTATTCAAGCATGCTAACCACTCGGCCATTTCTTCCTTATTCGATATAATGCATTTCGTAGGTTTGTAGTCATTATGAATAATGACTACTCGTTATGAGTAACAAGAAGGAGTCAGGCCGGATTAAAATTTTCAAGGGTAAACATAAAAAATCTGGTGAAAATATGAAAAATGAGTAAATAAATAAAAGCAACGATCTTATATTACCTTTCTTTCAGTATAATATTGTTGTTAACATTTTAAAATTTTCACAAGTTCAAAAATAAGTTGACTTAAAATAATGCTAATTATTAATAGCAAAAAGTGGCCCCTTGATTCCTCCCCCCAATCCAGCACTTGTAGTGGCTATTATAAGTAATGGAATAGTGAAGGTAACGTAAGTTATAAGTAATGGAGTAGTCAAGAGGGGGAGAAGTCAATATTATATAAGATTGGATATAGTAGTAAGATTAGATTTTTTCCATTCATTAAAATATTGATCTATAATTTGTTTACAAAATTGCAGATGTGAAAAACCGGGATTTTCCCATTTTCCTCTTTTTGGGGAGTCTCTATCCAACTGCAAATACAAATGTTAATATCTTACAAATTCTAATAAAAAAAAAGAAACCAAGGAGGTGTTGGGAAGATGTTATATTGGGTCGAAACGGACAAGAATAAGGTGCAATCTTTTTCTTTTTTCTTCAGAAATTATTCTCATGAAGGAGTGCAATGTGTGATTTCTCTCTCCATTCTAGTGGTCTTTTAAATTTCTTTCTGGAAAATCTGCATAATATTAAAGCTTGCCTGAAACTAACGTGTTTAACTCTAAATGTTGCGAATTTAGGTTCTTACTGTCAAATTGTCTCAGTGAACCTTTAATATAGAGAGAGATTTTTTCCCGTTTCCAAAAGTACATTTGTTCGAAAGATTGTACTTAAGAGCTTATTGCTAAATTAACAATACTTTCAATGGGAAATTTTTCAGAAGTTGTTTAAAAATATTAATAAAAAAAAATAAATACCCCCTCAAGCAGCTGCTTGCCACAGAGGTCTGACAGGAGCCTGTCAGTTTATATGCCAGAGTAGAAGGTCTGTGAGGATGGCAGGACCTCAGCAGAAAAACGACACAAACAGCCATGCCTTACCCGGGGCTCGAAATATTGTGGATTTTTTTTTTTCCAAGTGAATACATTTGCTTTTAACAAGCCCAAGTGACATACCCAAGGCTGACGGAAGGGTTTATAATTTCCCCATTGAGGCTTTCTTTGCTTGAGGCAGCCCTCGAAAACCAGAGACTCAAGTACCTCAAATGAGATTCAAACATATCAGCCCCCTCCCCTCCCCATTGAAAGTTTTTATGCACAGTCGCTGAAAAAAATATCCCAACACTATGGTTGATTACAGAATTCAGAAAAAATATCTGGAACGTGTACAGCAACTGTACACGCTCCAGTTACCGTTCACAGCAAACTGGAGCGTGTGCAGTTACTGCACTCGCTCCAGTTTGCTGTGAATGGTAACTGCACACGATCAATGTTTCTGTGAGTGGGCCCACACGATCCAATGTGCTGTGAACATTACCGCAACCGCTTCAGTTTGCTGTGAACGGTAACTGCACACGCTCTATATTCATTGCATTATATATTCATACGCGTTATATATATTAAAAAAAAGTATCCGAACACTATGGTCGATTACAGAAGTCAGAAAAAATTTCTGACATCGATTTTTTTTTAGAAATTAGTGATCTGGCAACCTTCGTCACTAATTTCTATAAAAAAAAATCGTTGCCAGATATTTTTTCTGAATTCTGTAATTTCTGAATTCTGTAATCAACCATAGTGTTGGGATATTTTTTTTTGAGCGACTGTACTCCACTGACAACCCCATATTGGTCCACTTTTTTAAGCCTCCCATTCTGATTAATAAAATTCTCTAAGATGGGTGAGGATAAAAAATTCTTGTCTTCTTCCCCCATTCGATCCGGCCACGGGGAAGCAAGTGTTGCTTTTTCTGTTTGAAGGAATCACGAATATAGTTTGATCTCCTTATCACCGCCACCCCTCCCTCCACTTTTTTCTGTTTTATCCTAAGAGTTTGTGAGGCCGTTCTAAACCACTCCGCTTGACTAGAACTGTAGCATAATAGGCAACACAACAGCAGATTGGGAAACTGTGATGACTGCCCATGCTTATAACGCATCACTTCCTTTCTGGGTTCAGCCCAAAGCGGATGGGGGGGGGGGGAGGATGATGGAACGAAGGCTGCAATTGATCTTCAGTTTTCTCCCTATTTCAATCACTGAATGCATCGTTAAACCTTTGCTATTCGTTCATCGCGCGCATGATTGGACTGATTTGCATTTATTCGCCTTTCCTTCTCTCTCATGTGATTAACCGAATCCAGTAATGGGAAAAAAGGAGCATTTTGAATTCAGTCTTTCATAGCGTTGGTGTTTTTATTTTTATTTTGAAGACAAACACTTACCGGAGAAACATTCTTGTTTTTTCATCATTGAAAAGCTGCTTTTTTCCCCCGTCATTTTAAATTCGCCAAAGGGTTAAAGGGAACTGAGCAGAAAGGAATGGTACGGAAATCAACGAACTATTCTGTGGGTCATTCGTTTTCTTCCTTTAAACAGTAAAAATATCTAGAAGTTTTATAAAGTTTCTGCTTACTGAGCAAAAACAAGAATAGATAATTATTAACTGAGTAAAGAATTCATAAAAGTATACGTCACAAATTCACGTAAATTATCAAAGATCGATCATGGAATCAGGATTTTGGATCTTGGGGGAGAGGGGGATGCGAAAGAAAATTAAATGAATGTTATCAAAGAGGAGAAGAAAAAGCAGAATTTTCAATTCACAGCATGTTTTTTATTCATTAATATTTAAAAAAAACTGTTTAGCAAGTGACAATTTTTCTCCGAGATTCAAACCCAAAAACAGATGTGTGCATTTGTTGTTCAAAGTTAAATTTAAACTAAAATACGTACATCTATTTCACGAATGTATCTTACTCCATTTCAGGGGTGGGGGTGGCTCAGTGGGTAGCGCGTCAGGCTCGTAATCTGTAGTTCCCAGGTTCCAGTCCCAGCTGGGTCAGCGTTGAGATTTATCTCCGCAAAATTCCCCGCCCTGCCCACGGTCAGTAGGGGGCACCGATGGGCTTGGAAAGGCCGCCGTCTGTCGGATGGGACGTTAAGCCGTGGGCCCGTGTGCGGGAGAGCCATACCCTGTGCACGTTAAAGAACACGCTGGATGGCCTTGACGGGAGGCTACCATCTGTCTCCCAACAGCTGTTCCAGTGGGTCCCCTCCCCCAACCTTCTCTGAGCCTTCGGGGTCCATGTGACCTGGCCATTTAGCCCATGGTATGCAAAAAAGTGCCGCTCAGAGGTAAAACAACCCAACAGCAACCATTTCATGGCACCAAGGGGTCGATGCCTTCTCCTCCCACTTTGAGAATGTTAATAACCCGAACGAAGACGAAAAAAAAAATATTAAACACATTTATTGCACATATTTTGCAAGAAGAATTTTTAAAGATCACCAAAACAGGGAGGAAAAATATATTCCGGAACGGCGTTCCTGTCTCCTTCCTCCATCGTGGTGTTACGTAACTCACGGGCATTTCACAAAAGTAACCCGAGTTTATATTCAAACTGATCTCATTCAGATTTTATCTATACTGTTCAGAATACCGATTTCAGAATTTAAAAGTCGATCCGCTATGCAAACTATGGACACAGCTATAATACACTTTAAAACACGGAGTCGGTAGCGCGCCAGGCTCGTAATCTGCAGTTCCCAGATTCGAGTCCCAGCCGGGTCAGCGTTGAGATTTATCTCCGCAAAATTTCCCCGCCCTGCACACGGTCAGTAGGGGACACCGATGGGTTTGGAAAGGCCGCCGTCCGTCGGATGGAACATTACGCCGTGCCCCCGTGTGCGGGAGAGCCATACCCTGTGCACGTTAAAGAACACGCTGGATGCCTTGACGGGAGGCTACCATCTGTCTCCTAACAGCTGTTCCAGTGGGTCCCCTTCCCCAACCTTCTCTGAACCTTCGGGGTCCTTGTAACCTGGCCATTTAGCCCATGGTGTGCAAAAAAAAAGTGTCGCTCAGAAGTAAAACAACCCAACCTTTAAACCACGGCTAGAGTGGGCGAAGGAGGAGGTAACTTCTGCTGGGTCCGCTCAAAACACATACGTCACTCATTTACTCTTCACTTATTAACTAAGAGTTCTGCTATGGAAGAATCTTGAAAATTCCAGCAATTATTTATTATTTAATAGAGTTTGGTACCTGAGTTCAATACCGGTAATAATTTCGCTGTCATTACTTTTGGGGCTGTAACAATATAATTGAAATCATTCCAAAAGATTGGGAATCTCCAGAAGATCTTTCCGCTTTTAAACTCCACTTACACTACTCACCCTACCCCTCTCTGATATTTTGGGGTGCTAGTGGGTTGGGTTGTTTTACCTCTGAGCGGCACTTTTTTGCACACCATGGGCTAAATGGCCAGGTCACATGGACCCCGAAGGCTCAGAGAAGGTTGGGGGAGGGGACCCACTGGAACAGCTGTTGGGAGACAGATGGTAGCCTCCCGTCAAGGCCATCCAGCGTATTCTTTAACGTGCATAGGGTATGTCTCTCCCGCACACGGGGCCACGGCTTAACGTCTCATCCGACGGACGGTGACCTTTCCAAGCCCATCGGTGTTCCCTACTGACCGTGGGCAGGGCGGGAAATTTTTGCGAAGATAAATCTCAACGCTGACCCAGCTGGGACTCGAACCTGGGAACTACAGATTACGAGCCTGGCGCGCTACCGACTGAGCCGCCACCCCCGCCCCCGGGGTGCTAGTGACTTGACTATTTAGGCACATTACGTAACAAAAAGCAATGGCGTCCAGAGGTAAACTCAGTTTTTCTTGCCTCTTTTCATCGTCATTAAAGCATCGAGATCGTTGGAAGTCCTTTTCCCTTACAGAGAAAAGGAAAAAAAAATGCAAAAATGCTTCAGGAGCAGAAAGACGCATTTATTAGGGGTGGAACAGCATATCCTGGTTGGATGATGTCACGAGCTCATTAGAATTTGTGGCCGGTTTGACAGCATTGGAATAAGAACGTTAAAAAAAAAAAGTCAATGTCAATGAAACTCAACTCCATTAGCATTGACTGAAGATTTTCGCTTTTGGCGCGAAATTGTAGCGTACTTCGAAGAGGAACAGAAGGACACACATTTGAGACCCGAATAAGGAAAGGATTTTTTTTATGTTTCTCTATAGGTGTCGCCTTCCTCGTAGATCTTCTCATGTTCTATTATACTGACAGTCTACTATTAGACCTCTGTGGCAAGCAGTTTCGTTGGGTTGGGTTGTTTTACCTCTGAGCGGCACTTTTTAGCACACCATGGACTATTTCCCCGCCCTGCCCACGGTCAGTAGGGGACACCGATGGGCTTGGAAAGGCCGCCGTCCGTCAGATGGGACGTAAATCCGTGGCTCCGTGTGCGGGAGAGAGCCATACCCTGTGCACGTTAAAGAACACACTTGACGGGAGTCTACCATCTGTCTCCCAACAGCTGTTCCAGTGGGTCCTCTCTTCCAACCTTCTCTGAGCCTTCGGGGTCCTTGTGACCTGGCCATTTAGCCCATGGTGTGCAAAAAAGTGCCGCTCAGAGGTAAAACAATCCAATCCAAAACACCATGGACTAAATGGCCAGGTCACAAGGAACCCGAAGGCTCAGAGAAGGTTGGGGGAGGGAACCCACTGGAACAGCTGTTGGGAGACAGATGGTAGCCTCCCGTCAAGGCCATCCAGCGTATTCTTTAACGTGCACAGGGTATGGCTCTCCCGCACACAGAGCCATGGCTTAATGTCCTATCCGACGGACGGCGATCTTTCCAAGCCCATTGGTGTCCCCTACTGATCGTGGGCAGGGCGGGGATTACGAGACTGGCGCGCTACTGACTGAGCCACCCCCGCCCCAAAACTGTTAGTGTCTCCCTCTCTAAATATACACCCCTCCTGTTACCTCCCTCTCTCCATCCTTCACCTGATAGAGGACTGACTAAGGATTCAATTTAATAACTGTTTTAACTTTCATAAATAATAAAAAAAAATACTTCCCTCAAGCAGCTGCTTGACATAGAGGTCTGACAGGAGGTTGGGTTGTTTTACCTCTGAGCGGCACTTTTTTGCACACCATGGGCTAAATGGCCAGGTCACATGGACCCCGAAGGCTCAGAGAAGGTTGGGGGAGGGGACCCACTGGAACAGCTGTTGGGAGACAGATGGTAGCCTCCCGTCAAGGCCATCCAGCATGTTCTTTAACGTGCACAGGGTATGGCTCTCCCGCACACGGGGCCACGGCTTAACGTCCCATCCGACGGACCGCGGCCTTTCCTAGCCCATCGGTGTCCCCTACTGCCCGTGGACAGGGCGGGGAATTTTGCGGAGATAAATCTGAACGCTGACCCAGCTGGGACTCTGACAGGAGCTTGTCAGTTTCTGTGCCACAGTAGAGGGTCTGTGAGGATGGCGGGACCTCAGCAGAAGGACAACACAAACATTCACGCCTTACCCGGGGATTGAACCCATGTCCCTTTGATCAGTAGCCAAGCGCGCTTACCACTCAGCCACCTGAACGCAATTAACTTACGTATTAATAAAAATTCATAAGTTGTATATTGAAAACCATACTTTTAACTCCCCCCCCCCCTGGCTCTTACACACATTTGTACAAAATAAATTCTCTTAACCTCCCCTTCCAACTTCATTTCCACGCAGAATCCTTCTGAACACCTCAAAGTTCAAATATTCGTGTTACATAAAGCAATAGTTCAGTCAAGCTGGGTATCTAGAAATTGATCCTTCCAAATCCCCATCCTCTCTTAGGGAAATTTTAATTCCAAGAAATCCTTAGTTCATCAGTTTGCATCAGCAAAATATTAAAAATTGACTCCCCTCAAAAAAGAACTACCTGGCTACTCTACTACTAAAAAGAATACGAAATTCCTATTTTAGCATAATGTTAAAATAGAAATTTAGAAAATGGGGTCTCCTGGTATGGCCTGATTACACTTGCAGGCTAATTCACCTGATTCCGAAATCAAAAAGGTGAAAGATCCAGTGACACCCATTTCGACGAAAACCAGTCTCAGAGTGTAATGAAGGAATGCTTGCCTTTGTTTTTTTATCTCGTATTTTACCTGAAGCTAAAATAACCAAAAAGTCCATCGCCAAAACTTCTCTACAAGATAATGTTCGACTTATACGAAATGTCACCTTTGATAGCAAAAGGCATTTTAGTTTTCCTCCCCTCACTTACCTTACCGCATAAAAAGAGTCGCCTGTGGGTTAGTAGGCGCCATTTTTTTTTATATCAAAGCAAAACATAGCCTTGACCAAAAAAGGCAAGTCAGATAATAAACTGATATCACCATTGCAGAAGACCCTTTTCAAAGCAGACGGAACACGATCGCGTGACAAAACTCGATGTCGCGTGCGCCGTTGCCTAGAACGGTTGCAGAAGATCGTCAATTGATGCACGAGACAAAAAAGAAAGATCTATAAGATGGCAACATCATTTGTGTCGCCATCTGCTGGTAGCGGAATAAAATAATCCCTTTTATGAGACGAATTATTAAACTTCTATTATTCATCAGATTGAGCGACAATTTTGTTGTTGGGAAATAATGCCAGGTGTTTTCGTATTATTTCTCCTTCGACTTCACGGTCCTTAATATATTTGTTGACCTCTCATTTGGGAAAAGACCTTGAATATTTCTTATTTCGTTCTCATATTTATTTTTTGTGTCTGTTTATTAGGGTGTCATTATTCTTATCAAATGCTTAGAGCAGCAAAAAAAACCTTTGCCACCACTATTACTAAAAGCTTTGAAACCGAGATAAGTACGTAGTTTGGTTTACTTGTAAATGGAGAACAATTACGTGGCATTAAATCAGATTACCAGTATTCCATAGAGGTGGGTTGGGTTGTTTTACCTCTGAGCGGTACTTTTTTGCACACCATGAGCTAAATGGCCAGGTCATATGGACCCCGAAGGCTCAGAGAAGGTTGAGGGAAGGGACCACTGGAAACTGTTGGGAGACAGGTGGTAACCTCCCGTCAAGGCCATCCAGCGTGTTCTTTAACGTGCACAGCGTATGGCTCTCCCGCACAGGGGTCCACGGCTTAATGTCCCATCCGACGGGCGGAGGTCTTTACAATACCATCGGTGTCCCCTACTGACCGTGGGCAGGGCGGGGAATTTTGCGGAATAATTCTCAACGCTGACCCGAATCGCTGATAGGACTCGAACCTGGAACTACAGATTACGAGCCTGGCGCGCTACCGACTGAGCCACTCCCCGCTCCTCGCGAGGTTAGCGGAAAACATCTCAACGTAGTCGCAGTGGGGACATAACCCACTAAGATTTCTCCCTGTTTTCCCGTGGGTCTTGTTACATTCTACTCTACAAAATTCTGAGCGATATTTTTTTTCATAATCAAAATCTCGATTGCGAAACGGATTGCTTCTGCATAAAAATTATCCATTGGCAGCAGAGGAAGAAATGTGTTCTTCCGAAAACGCAGCCGTAAGCTTCTCGCGAAATAACGACAGCAAACGATTTGTTTGTTAAGCAAAATGCTAAAACACATTCCGCCAAAACACTTTTGTTTGGGTATATACTGAAAAATAAAACGCAAAATTGCACAGAGGGAAATTGTACGACCAAAGAACGCATTGCCATCAACAGCAGCTGTGTTATATATATTAACTGTACACGTGTATTATTATCCAAATCACACAGTGCAGATTTGATAATACTTAGATCCTCCTTTGGACTTTTTTTTTTATATTTCTTAATGCCCGACCATTAGCCATACATCTCACTGATCCACATCCAGAGGAGGCCGTTTTTATTCACAAAGATGTTCCCTGGAAGGGCAGAGAGCAATGCTGTTTGTAAATAAAAAATGCATCCAATCCCGGACGTTGCTATGACAAATTACAAACAGAGGCGCCTCCCCTGGGGGTAAAACTAGCGTCAGTAACCGGTAGCTGCATTAATCATTGGTTGTCTGGCGGGGGGGGGGAGGCCGTGGAGAGAGAGGGGTTAGACGCTCAGCACGTGGTGGTGGACAGGCAGTGATGTTTTTTTTATCTCACTTCTCGTTTAATACCTGAAGGTCAGCCAGATTGAGAAGGTGAGGTGGATGATTGGGTTGTGGGATCACGCAATTCTTGCCACCAAAGGTTTAATGATGGCACAAGGTCCTATTGCTTCGGTTTACGGTTACGATAACTCTCTCGTCAGACGATTGGTTAGGGCCTTTGGCTGTAGAGCAAAGAGATCCGGGTTCGAATCCAGGATAAAGTAAGGATATCTATTTTCTTATATAAAAATGAGGTTAGAATCCTGGATAGAGAAAGGATGTCTGTTGTCCTATCTGAAAAGGTCAGGTTAGAATAAGACAAGGATATGTTGTCCTTTATGAAAAGGTCAGGTTAGAATCCAGGATATAAGATAAGGGTAGGTTGTCCTTTATGAAAAGATCAGGTTAGAATCCAGGATAAGTCAAGGATAGGTTGTCCTTTATGAAAAGGTCAGGTTAGAATCCAGGATAAGTCAAGGATAGGTTGTCCTTTATGAAAAGGTCAATTTAGAATCCAGGATAAGTCAAGGATAGGTTGTCCTTTATGAAAAGGTCAGGTTAGAATCCAGGATAAGTCAAGGATGGGTTGTCCTTTATGAAAAGGTCAGGTTAGAATCCAGGATAAGACAAGGATAGGTTGTCCTTTCTGAAAAGGTCAGGTTAGAATCCAGGATAAGTCAAGGATAGGTTGTCCTTTATGAAAAGGTCAATTTAGAATCCAGGATAAGTCAAGGATAGGTTGTCCTTTATGAAAAGGTCAGGTTAGAATCCAGGATATGTCAAGGATAGGTTGTCCTTTATGAAAAGGTCAGGTTAGAATCCAGGATAAGACAAGGATAGGCTGTCCTTTCTGAAAAGGCGAAATCTTCTCTATGCGATTTCTGTTGATATATTTAGGACCTGTCAGACCCACGCGACAATCATATTTAACACAATCGTTCAAAGCTGCCTCTGCGACTACATTTCTTTCGAAATGTGCCCGTCACCTTGAGCATTTGGGAACTCCTGCGCCCCTAAACCAGTTTTTCAACTGCAATGCCACGAAATATCATAATTTTGTGCTCATAATCCTTTAAATTTCACGATTGTTTTATGAAATAATAGAAGTTATTTGAAATACTCGCCTCTTACAATATCGAAATATTAGCTTCATTATTTCTGTTGTAACAAAAAATGCCAACCTCGCCATTTTTCCTGCAATATTTTCGTTATTTATTAAGTACTAGCTGAACTTACCCGGCTCTGCCCGGGTGTCACTTTTAACCTGTATATTCTTCTTTACACTGCACCAAAGGTAAATTTTGTAATCCCCCCCCCCGGCATTTTAGCACAGATTTTCAACAGGAAGAAATTTGCCCGGTGTTGACTTGGATCGCTGTTGACGTCAGCGAGCTCTCTCATAGCCCGTGGCTTAGTTTTTGCGTAAACTATCGAGATTTTTATTTCCGTTACCACAGATTTTGCTGCCCTATGGCTCCCGTGATATTCGTCCACACGGTCGTAATTTCATGCACAGCGTCCCCAGGTGATTGGTTTAAAAACCAGGTTCTCGCTTGGCCCGTGGCTTCCTTTCTACACAAATTGTGACAGCTCGTGTATCACTTTTAATCTGCATATTTTGTAATTTCGTGCACTAATGGTTAGTTTTGTGAGTACACAAATTTCATCAGATTTTGGCAGTCTATAATTCCCGACGTACTTCACCATAAGGTCCCAAACTTGGCAGGCGGGTTCTCCCTGCCCGACCCCATTTTTGATTAGAAAATCAGGTCCCTAGCTGCAATGGAACGCCTAAATAATGCTTTTGGAAATGTGGGGAATCTGGCAACGACATCAGATTTGCAGCAGAAGAGTTAAATGCTATTTTAACTCTTTACTTTCGCAGTTAGGGAACAATAAATGGCAACAATAAATTTGACAGCGATTCTAGTTTCCCGTAGGAATAGCATGGTAAATATATTTGATTCTAGCAAGCCCTCCTTTTGGACTTTCGACCTGAAATTTGGCACTGCAATCCGTACCACAACCAGAGACATTCTCTGAAAATTTGGTGCGTGTAGGTTGATTTCCCGATGAGTTATGACTGTCACAAACAGACAGACTTACAGACTCACAGACAGACACCTTTTATTATATCGATGAAAAAAAAAATCATTCATAAATGTTCCTAAGCTTTGATGAAAGAAAATTGAAAAACCCTGGCGCCGAAGTTAGTATGCTTGTTGTGCATCCTAACCATTTGGCCACTGCATATGCAATGGGACCTGGCTCGTGGATTTAGGTTGGGTTGTTTTAGCTCTGAACGACACTTCTTTGCACACAATGGGCTAAATGACCAGGTCACAATTATCCCGAAGGCTCATAGAATGTTGGGGGGGGGGAGACCCACTGGACAGCTATTAGGAGACAGATGGCAACCACCCATCAAGGTCATCCAACGTTTTTTAACGTGTACAGGGTATGACTCTCCCGCGCAAGGGGTCAAGGCTTAACGTCCTATTCGATGGACGACGGCCTTTCCAAGACCATCTGACCATGCTGGGAACTGCAGATTAGGAGCCTGACGCGCTACCGGATGAGCCCCCCCCCCCCCCCCTCATGAATTTAGATTTGTTGTTTTCGCCCTGAGTCCACTTTTTTTTCGTGCACAACAGGGTAAATTTTTATGTCTCAAAGACCCAGAGACATCAGAGAAGGACGCTATATAAAATTAGTTGTTAGAATACAGATGGTAATCTCCGGTCAAGACCATCCAAAGTGTTCTTCAACTTACAAAGGGTATGGTTGTAACCGTACACGGGTCACGGCTTAACATCCCACTCGACTTTTCAAGCCTCTAAAAGTGACCCCTTTCTCACTGACGGTGGGGTGGAGACTAATCTCAACGCTGATATAAGTGGGGTGGGAGACTCGAACTTGGGATCTGCAGATTGCGAACTTGGCGCGCTACCTAATTGAGCCAATCCTCACACCCTTGAGGTCTGGAAGAACGGAAACGAGAGGCATGGGTTTGAATCCCGGGCATGGTGTGGATGTTTTATTGTGGTGTATGTTTGTCTTTCTTACTTTCCTCTGAAATCTTGCCTCTCTTATACACCTCAACAAATGTTCTAATTATTAAAATAACTTTGGTTGTTGAAGAAAAGATTATGAATGTAAAATATTATAAAAAAAAATAAATACCCCCTCAAGCAGCTGCTTGCCACAGAGGTCTGACAAGAGCCTGTCAGTTTATATGCCATAGTAGAAGGTCTGTGAGAATGGCAGGACCTCAGCAGAAAAACATTATATATAAGTAAAAAAAAATCACTCTATAACAGTGTCTCGCAAACTTTTTTACTCTGTGGCACACTGAATCTAATTTTTTTTCCGCGGCACACCTAAAAAAGAATTTTTGATGGTTACGTAAAAAGAGGAAAATGGAAGTTTCGTTAAATGCATTTTATTTAAAATAAATATAATAATAAATATAATTAATCATAACTCGATTTTTGTTTTAAATATTTGTCCATTCTATGGCTTGAAATAATCAAAAATTAATACCAAAAATTTGGAAAAAGCTTGATAAATACTTACAAGATCCCAGTTGATAAAATCTGAAAGATTTTTATTAAAGCACGTCGATAACACAAGTCAAGTCAAAATGAAATCTTTGGAATATCTAGTGTCAATTTGAAAATCTCTCGCGGTACACTTGGAATCTCTCGCGGCACACAGTTTGCGAGACACTGCTCTATAAAAAAAAAACCTCAAAAATCTTTTGTTATGACCTACACATTACTATTTTGTCTCGCGGAACGAACCAAGTATCTGCCCCCCCCCCCCCTTTTTTTCCAATTCTGCTCTTAGCAATTGATGATTAATTCAGCTAAAGTTAATGTCATTTTAAAGGCAACCGAAAAATCATTTGGTTGAAAAAATCGGTCGTAATAAACTCTGTCAGTCGTCCCCCAGCTACGGTCGTTAGTCTATTCGTAAATTTACCGCCCCTAAAAAAATGCCGCCGTTGTGGTCGCATGTGCAGTAGTTCCGGCTGCATCAAGTCTAAAAGCAAAAAAAAACACGTCCTAGTTAGAAGTAACCAAAGTCCTTAATTGCGAAAATTGGATTAAATATTATCAGCCAATCATGTTTTAAACTCATATTTCCTACGTCAATACTTTTCCTTCTTTAACACTCTTAATATAGCACTCGATGTTACGAAACGAAATATAAAATTTCTTCCTTCAGAAGTCAACTAAAAAGAGAGAAATTTCTTCTTCAATTTTTCCTTCCTTCACCTTCACCCGAAAGTGTGCGTTTCGGTTTGAAGGACGCCACAAACGACCAGATAGCGATCAAAGAACCCTCCAGGCTACATTAGCTCTTATTTTTTCCCCTCAGTCTCTGCCACCGTAATCAAGATTTATTTATCCCAGATCGGTCGGTTTGATTAAACCTCTAATACTGCATTTAACATTGCGCAGAATACAGGACGATAATTACAAATCTGAGAGTCAGTTTGGCCAAGAGATTTTAAAAAATATAAAGTTGGGAGTTGGTTGGACTGTTTTACCTCTTAGCGGCACTTTTTTGCACACAATGGGCTAAATGGACAGGTCACAAGGGTTGGGTTGTTGAGTTGTTTTAGCTCTGAGCGGCACTTTTTTGCACACCATGGGCTAAATGGACAGGTCACAAGGGTTGGGTTGTTGAGTTGTTTTAGCTCTGAGCGGCACTTTTTTGCACACCATGGGCTAAATGGCCAGGTCACAAGGACCCCGAAGGCTCAGAGAAGGTTGGGGGAGGGGACCCACTGGAACAGCTGTTGGGAGACAGATGGTAGCCTCCCGTCAAGGCCATCCAGCGTGTTCTTTAACGTGTACAGGGTATGGCTCTCCCGCACACGGGGCCACGGCTTTAACGTCCCATCCGACGGACGGCGGCCTTTCCAAGCCCATCGGTGTCCCCTACTGACCGTGGGCAGGGCGGGGAATTTTGCGGAGATAAATCTCAACGCTGACCCAGCTGGGACTCGAACCTAGGAACTACAGATTACGAGCCTGGCGCGCTACCGACTAAGCCACCCCCGCCCCCAGGTTACAAGGACCCCGAAGGCTCAGAGAAGGTTGGGGGAGTGGACCCACTGGAATAGCTGTTGGGAGACAGATGGTAGCCTCCCGTCAAGGCCATCCAGCGTGTTATTTAACGTGACAAAATATAGTTCTCAGGCATATGGGGCGACGGCTTAACGTCCCATGCGAAGAAAGGCGGCTTCCCCAAGTCTATCAGTGTCCCGTTATTGGCGAGATAAGGACTGGAAGTTTAGCGGAGATAAATCTTAACGCTTTGCTCAGTAGGACTTGAACCTTGGAACTGCAGATTACGAGCCTGGTACGCTACCGACTGAGCCATCCCCCACGCTCATTTTTCGGTATTATAGGGTTGCCTGCGACTAGATATAGATTCCACGTATTGTCACTGCTGTCTTTCATCAGATTCCATTCCATTTCTATTCTCCAGAATGGAGTGGTCATAATTCAATGGCCACTGAGTGTATACTACATTTCAGGGTTAACGAGTTTTTAATTAACAGAACGAAAGGTCTTTTTAGTTTGGTCCTTTATTCCATTTATATAATGGATGATTACTATAATGAATTATACAGATTTTGAATGCACAGTGGGCTTTTTAAACTGGACTCTATGAATAAAATGTTCATGTGGCTAAACCAGGCATGGCCAACATACGGCCCGCGGGCCGGATCCGGCCCGCGTAATGAATTTATGTGGCCCGCGAACAATTTTTCAATATTAACATTTAACTTCTAGTAATTAATCGAATGAATTCTCGATACTTCTATATTTTTTAAAAAAGATTCCGTTATAAAGAATTAAAACTTTTATACTCATCTGCACTCGATGTTCAAGCGACGTTGCCAGCAGGCGAGTAAAATATTTTTGCATAGTGCAAAAATATTTTAAAAATCGATCATGTTACAAATGTAGTTGTGAAATTAGTGAATTTCCTACGATCAAAAGGATTAAATCACAGGCAATTTATTGATGTCCTTGAAGAACTAAATACCAGTCATTTAGATGTACTATATCGCAATAAAATCCGTTGGTTAAGTTTCGGAAAAGTTTTAAGACGTGTGTGGGACCTTCAAGAGGAAATAAAAATATTTTTAATGCTTAAAGAAAATGAGGATTTTCCTGAATTATTAGATCCAAATTGGATTTGTGATTTAGCATTTTCTTTGGATATTCTCACACATTTGAACGAATTTAACACATATATACAAGGAAAAAATTTATTTGCTCATGATTTAATACAGAAATTAAGAGCTTTTAAAATGAAGCTTAGCCTTTTTTCTACAATTCTGGCTGAATGTAAATTTGATCATTTTCCAACGTTACAGACCATATCTTTAAATATTTTAAAAGAAAAGGTTAAAACATTTAATAAAAACATCCTTGCACTAATGACAGATTTCGAGCAGAGATTCGATTGCTTCAAAAAAATTGATAAAATTTTATCTATTATCCGAAATCCATTTTCTGTACAAGTTGATGAGGTTCCTGTTGATATACAATTAGAAATAATTAATTTACAATGTGATGAATTATTACATGAGAAATATCGAGAAGAGCAAGAAAATTTGTGTAATTTTTATAAGCAATTGAATAATGAAAAATATGGAAATTTAAAAAAACTTGCCAAGACGTATTTAGTAATCTTTAGCTCAACTTATATTTGTGAACAAACCTTTTCTTTAATGAATCTAAATAAAAGTACAACAAGATCAAGATTGAATGATTTACATTTGGAGGCTGTGTTAAGAATAGCTACTACAAGTATAGAACCAGATATTAAAAAAATAATAAGCGATGCAAACCGCCTCAACACGTCGCATTAGTTATTATGTTAATTTGTTGTATTGATTTACTTACAATTATTCATAAACAAATTTCATAATAAAATTTTGTTTACTTAAAGAAATAAGTGTTTTGCTTAACATTTTTCAATTTTAATATTTCGTCCGGCCCGGGGGCAAAAACAGTTGGCCATGCCTGGGCTAAACCTACAATTATTATAGGGGAAAAATTGTCATTAGCCGTGTGCGATCCGACCCCAGGACATCCTGATAAAATGTCACGTCCTCTGACCACTGACTACCGGCCGGACACATCGAAAAGCACAACTCTGTATTCAAAATACGCATAATTAATTATAATAATCATGAATTATAGAAATGGACTGAAGGCCAACCTAAAAAGACTTTTAGTTCTGTTAATCCTGCCATCCTCTCAGATCTCCTACTGTGGCATATAAACTGACAGGCTCCTGTCAGACCTCTGTGGCAAGCATCTGCTTGAGGGGTTTTTTTTTTAAGATCACCTGAAATGTTATCTGGAGGTCGTGGGTTCGGATCCAGCCAGGCTAATGACAATTTTCCCTCTGTACAGTAGCTCAAAAAAATATCCGAACACTATGGTTGATTGCAGAATTCAGAAAAAAATATCTGGCAATGATTTTTTTTTTAGAAATTAGTGATCTGGTAACCTTTCTGTCACGACAGGAAGGTTGCCAGATCACTAATTTCTAAAAAACATCGTTGCCAGATATTTTTTCTGAATTCTATAATCAACCATAGTGTTCGGATATTTTTTGAGCGACTGTACTTATTCAATGTCTATCACCTACAAGTGCTTGCTTACCTGCGACTGTCTATTATTCTTTATAGCATGAAACTTCCAAAATAAATAAAAAGCAATGCCATTTCTTATTACTAACTTCTATAAAGCATTTTACATTATAATTCTTTTTTTTCTATCCAACCGTATCCCTTTCATAAAACTATAATTCATTGTTTTCAAAAACAATAGGTAAAACAAATTCTTAATCGTACATCTCTAAATGAAGTTTTTTAACTCGACTGTTTTCGCATTTTTCTGTGAAGTCATCCGTCTCATAACTTGCTCTGAACCATTGAGGCCCAAGTTGATATCGTTAGAGGCCCAATAAAGTTTCATGTGGGCAAATGGCAACAACCAATTAGTTTCAAACGCTTTCATTCGTTTCATATAGGTGCAAATGTCAAAAGTCAGCTAAAGATTCATAAGTGCAAATGGCAATAGTCAGCTAAAGATTCATAAGTGCAAAGGGCAAAAGTCATCCAAAGATTCATGAGTGCAAATGGCAACAGTCAGCTAAAGATTCATAAGTGCAATGGCAACAGTCAACTAAAGATTCATGAGTGCAAATGGCAACAGTCAGCTAAAGATTCATAAGTGCAATGGCAATAGTCAGCTAAAGATTCACAAGCGCAAATGGCAACAGTCAACTAAAGATTCACAAACGCAAATGGCAACAACCAGTTAAAGTTTCGTGATTGCGAAAGGCCACCCATTAAAGTATCATATGTCTCCAATCATAAACACTTATACATATAGATATAATATATATCCCTCTCCTACATATAGCTATAATATCCCCGCTATGTATCGGTTCCAGGGCAGGACCTAAGGCGTCCCTCTATCCAAGAGAATGCTAAAAAGGAAAGGAAGTGAAAAAAATATTAAACACACACATATATATTTTCTACATTTTTCGAGAAATTTTCTAAAAACCACTTAAATGGGGGGGGGGGAATTATATCGTAACGGCGTTACTGTAAATTTCGATCGGTCAGTAGGAGGCACCGATGGGCTTGGAAAGGCCGTCGTCCGTTGTATGGGTCGTTAAGCCGTAGCCCCGTGTGCGGGAGAGCCATACCCTCTGCACGTTAAAGCACCTCTGCACGTTAAAGCTCTGCACGTTAAACCCATAATCGATGGGCTTGGAAAGGCCGTCGTCCGTCGTATGGGTCGTTAAGCCGTAGCCCCGTGTGCGGGAGAGCCATACCCTCTGCACGTTAAAGAACACTCTGGATGGCCTTGACGGGAGGCTACCATTTGTCTCCCAACAGCTGTTCCAGTGGGTCCCCTCCCCCAACCTTCTCTGAGCCTTCGGGGTCCTTGTGACATGGCCATTTAGCCCATGGCGTGCAGAAAAGTGCCACTCAGAGGTAAAACAACCCAACCGAACCCTTTAAGTTGCATGTAGATATGTACCGCACTTTATACTTATAATAAATAATTTTTTATTATAAAATTTAGAAGCACACATAAATGCGTTTTTTTGGGGGGCCCGCACAATTTTGGAACCCGGCCCCGCAAAAGTTCACGCCAGCCCTGCTTGTGACCTAGTTATTTAGCCAATTGTGAGCCGAAAAAAGTGTGTTCAGAGGAGAAACAGCCCAAAACAACAATCCTCCTCTTGAACACAAAATATAAAAATTTAAATTTCCACTTCTCTTTATGTAGCGACTGTTCACAACTAACAAAAATTGTTTCACAAAGAAATTCCTGTTGCATTTCGAACGAGCAATCTATCGCAGTACGTTGCCGTGACAACGACGGATAAAAATGAAGATGAAAGGGAAGGAAGTGGACGGAAAAAGTTTGCGAAACGGCACACGACTGACATTTTCAGCTTCTTTCAGTCAATCTCAGAAATCGAAACTAGGCCAGTCACGAAACCCACGTCGACATTTTTCCATCGATAGTCGATCCATTGCCCATCGGCAGACGACGGCCCCTCCCTCCCACTCCACGTGCAGCAACCCTCGGAGGCATAAACCAACGCTCGAGCGTTCCCCAGCCCAACATGGATGTGTCCTCGTTAGCGTGACCGTTTGCGTCGCCGAAAACTGGTCCAACCGTTCTTCAACCTCGTCCTCGAAAACCCATTCTGGAGACAGACAGATCGCAGATAAAGCAGATGATGAGGATGCTCCCTCGGCGCTCCAAGCCGAAGCTGCAGACAGAAGATAAGGGTATGGCCACACAGACAGAGCGGTTGAGAGTTTCAAACTTCATCAAACTCTCTGTGGTCTTAAAACCACTCCAACGACGGAGAGGGCGGGGCTCAGTCGGTAGCGCGCCAGGCTCGTAATCTGTAGTTCCCAGGTTCGAGTCCCAGCTGGGTCAGCGTTGAGATTTATCTCCGCAAAATTCCCCGCCCTGCCCACGGTCAGTAGGGGACACCGATGGGCTTGGAAAGGCTGCCGTCCGTCGGATGGGACGTTAAGCCGTGGCCCCGTGTGCGGAAGAGAGCCGTACCCTGTGCACGTTAAAGAACACGCTGGATGGCCTTGACGGGAGGCTACCATCTATCTCCCAACAGCTGTTCCAGTGGGTCCCCTCCCCCAACCTTCTCTGAGCCTTCGGGGTCCATGTGACCTGGCCATTTAGCCCATGGTGTGCAAAAAGTGCCGCTCAGAGGTAAAGCAACCCAACCCTACCCAGATGATCATGACAGGAGATTTTCATTTGTCTCCTAACAGTTGTCCAGTGGATATCCTTCTCTGAGCCTTCGGGGTCCATGTGACCTGGCCATTTAGCCCATGGTGTGCAAAAAAGTGCCGCTCAGAGGTAAAGCAACCCAACCCTACCCAGATGATCATGACAGGAGATTTTCATTTGTCTCCTAACAGTTGTCCAGTGGATATCCTTCTCTGAGCCTTCGGGGTCCATGTGACCTGGCCATTTAGCCCATGGTGTGCAAAAAAGTGCCGCTCAGAGGTAAAGCAACCCAACCCTACCCAGATGATCATGACAGGAGATTTTCATTTGTCTCCTAACAGTTGTCCAGTGGATATCCTTCTCTGAGCCTTCGGGGTCCATGTGACCTGGCCATTTAGCCCATGGTGTGCAAAAAAGTGCCGCTCAGAGGTAAAGCAACCCAACCCTACCCAGATGATCATGACAGGAGATTTTCATTTGTCTCCTAACAGTTGTCCAGTGGATATCCTTCTCTGAGCCTTCGGGGTCCATGTGACCTGGCCATTTAGCCCATGGTGTGCAAAAAAGTGCCGCTCAGAGGTAAAGCAACCCAACCCTACCCAGATGATCATGACAGGAGATTTTCATTTGTCTCCTAACAGTTGTCCAGTGGATATCCTTCTCTGAGCCTTCGGGGTCCATGTGACCTGGCCATTTAGCCCATGGTGTGCAAAAAAGTGCCGCTCAGAGGTAAAGCAACCCAACCCTACCCAGATGATCATGACAGGAGATTTTCATTTGTCTCCTAACAGTTGTCCAGTGGATATCCTTCTCTGAGACTTCGGGGTCCATGTGACCTGGCCATTTAGCCCATGGTGTGCAAAAAAGTGCCGCTCAGAGGTAAAGCAACCCAACCCTACCCAGATGATCATGACAGGAGATTTTCATTTGTCTCCTAACAGTTGTCCAGTGGATATCCTTCTCTGAGCCTTCGGGGTCCATGTGACCTGAAGGGCGGGGGTGGCTCAGTCGGTAGCGCGCCAGGCTCGTAATCTGTAGTTCCCAGGTTCGAGTCCCAGCTGGGTCAGCGTTGAGATTTATCTCCGCAAAATTTCCCCGCCCTGCCCACGGTCAGTAGGGGACACCGATGGGCTTGGAAAGGCCGCCGTCCGTCGGATGGGACGTTAAGCCGTGGCCCCGTGTGCGGGAGAGCCATACCCCGTGCACGTTAAAGAACACGCTGGATGGCCTTGACGGGAGGCTACCATCTGTCTCCCAACAGCTGTTCCAGTGGGTCCCCTCCCCCAACCTTCTCTGAGCCTTCGGGGTCCATGTGGCCTGGCCATTTAGCCCATGGTGTGCAAAAAAGTGCCGCTCAGAGGTAAAACAACCCAACCCAACCCATGTGACCTGGCCATTTAGCCCATGGTGTGCAAAAAAGTGCCGCTCAGAGGTAAAGCAACCCAACCCTACCCAGATGATCATGACAGGAGATTTCCATTTGTCTCCTAACAGTTGTCCAGTGGATATCCTTCTCTGAGCCTTCGGGGTCCATGTGACCTGGCCATTTAGCCCATGGTGTGCAAAAAAGTGCCGCTCAGAGGTAAAGCAACCCAACCCTACCCAGATGATCATGACAGGAGATTTTCATTTGTCTCCTAACAGTTGTCCAGTGGATATCCTTCTCTGAGCCTTCGGGGTCCATGTGACCTGGCCATTTAGCCCATGGTGTGCAAAAAAGTGCCGCTCAGAGGTAAAGCAACCCAACCCTACCCAGATGATCATGACAGGAGATTTTCATTTGTCTCCTAACAGTTGTCCAGTGGATATCCTTCTCTGAGCCTTCGGGGTCCATGTGACCTGGCCATTTAGCCCATGGTGTGCAAAAAAGTGCCGCTCAGAGGTAAAGCAACCCAACCCTACCCAGATGATCATGACAGGAGATTTTCATTTGTCTCCTAACAGTTGTCCAGTGGATATCCTTCTCTGAGCCTTCGGGGTCCATGTGACCTGGCCATTTAGCCCATGGTGTGCAAAAAAGTGCCGCTCAGAGGTAAAGCAACCCAACCCTACCCAGATGATCATGACAGGAGATTTTCATTTGTCTCCTAACAGTTGTCCAGTGGATATCCTTCTCTGAGCCTTCGGGGTCCATGTGACCTGGCCATTTAGCCCATGGTGTGCAAAAAAGTGCCGCTCAGAGGTAAAGCAACCCAACCCTACCCAGATGATCATGACAGGAGATTTTCATTTGTCTCCTAACAGTTGTCCAGTGGATATCCTTCTCTGAGCCTTCGGGGTCCATGTGACCTGGCCATTTAGCCCATGGTGTGCAAAAAAGTGCCGCTCAGAGGTAAAGCAACCCAACCCTACCCAGATGATCATGACAGGAGATTTTCATTTGTCTCCTAACAGTTGTCCAGTGGATATCCTTCTCTGAGCCTTCGGGGTCCATGTGACCTGGCCATTTAGCCCATGGTGTGCAAAAAAGTGCCGCTCAGAGGTAAAGCAACCCAACCCTACCCAGATGATCATGACAGGAGATTTTCATTTGTCTCCTAACAGTTGTCCAGTGGATATCCTTCTCTTAATCCTGTGGGATACATGTAACCCGATTTCTCTGAGATCAGAATTCAGTCCTTGGAACTCAGAGGTAACAAACCGCTCAGAGGTAAAACAACCCAACCAACGACGGAGTCGTTTGATTGTTGTGAGGCCGCCTCCGTTTAGACAATGATGTAGTTTTATGACGCCATAAAAGTTAGAAAAACTTTCTATTTTCTGATGAATCTAGTTTTTACGATTTAGAGAGATGGGTGTGTCTCCTCTGGATGTTGTTATTTCCCCGATCCAAGAGAAACAGAGGTCATGGAATGAGTCAGTCAGAAAAGTGCAGTGGGATGATGGTGGAGGCCTGGTGGCGTCGTGTGCGCCCATTTGCCTGCAAATGTCGCCCACTCTCGCACTTTCACTGCGACGGCGATTTTGCATTCCAGGCGAGTTTTGATGCGATTTAGGTCATAAATGAAAAGGAGTGGGAAAACAGATCTCACTTCGTGGCATGACACGACTGGTAGTTTCGGTAAATGTTCTAAAACGTTGGTTTTAAACTTTTGAACTAGATTGGTTGTGTCGTGGTGTTATGAACGAGAAAGCATCAGAGGGTGGCGAATTTGACGAGTGCAAGGGCGGAATTTGATTGAAGGGGTGAGAGAATAGGTTACTTATCAGTTGAAGGAATCCGATCAGTTAATGGCTTGGGTTGGGGTGTTGTTTTACCTCTGAGCCGCACTTTTTTGCCACAGTGGTCTAAATGGCCAGGTCACATGGACCCCGAAGGCTCAGAGAAGGTTGGGGGAGGGGACCCACTGGAACAGCTGTTGAGATACAGATGGTAGCCTCCCGTCAAGGCCATCCGGCGTGTTCTTTAACGTGCACAGGGTATGGCTCTCTCCCGCATATGAGGCTACGGCTTAACATCCCATCCGACGGACAGCGGTCTCAGATAAAAAGAAAGCCCCTTATTCCATGGGCTCTACCACGACCCCACTGACCGTGGGCAGGGCGGGGAGTTTTTGTGGAGATAAATCTCAACGATGATCCAGTTGGGACTTGAACCTGGAAACTGTAGATTACGAGACTGGCGCGCTACCGACTGAACCCCCCCCCTCCCCCCATGAGGAGGAGGCGATGCGGGTCCTGGTCCCTTACAAGAGATTGCGAATGTTTTTTTTTTAATCAGCTAGTCATTTCGGCATTCCTGAAGGGATTAACGGTGCGTGATTTGGTGGATATTTTCTTTCCACAAAGATATTCGATGTCATGATCAGATGCAGTGCCAAACAGCTTACCATCGGCAGAGTACTCACCAGTAACATGCAGGTCGCTTGGAAAAAGGGTGAGAAGAAACCTGCAAGCATCATCTGTACCTAAGGGGTTCAGTTCCACAAGCCGCCGACAGTTGGGAGCACCGTATCACGGCTGCTTGGCAGTGGCTAACAGTGGGTCACGTGAGCAGAAGTGACCAGAGGGGGAGAAGAAAGGAAGAAGACGGCAGGCTGCAACCTTGAGGGAGAAAAGGGTCAGAGGGACTCGGCGTGGCAGCCAAGAGGACAGTGGGGAAGTACGCTTGGCTCTGAGAGAAGGAGCGCATTGTCTTTATCGAGGAACGGCGTCAGTAACTGCCGAAGCTCGTAGCATCCTGTAAGCAGGAAGTGTTTTCTCTTTGTATGCTGGATGTAATAGTCTGTGATATTAAATATTTGTTAAGTTTATTCAGTACCAGTGTCGGTGGTCCACTCATTCCAGATTCCGTGTATTCTCGAGACCCCTTGTTCCAGAATTTGTGTCACCACACTGAATAGCAGGTAGTGGCTAGCAGCCAGGAGAGATGACCTCAAGACGATGCATCAGAGACCAAATGAATAGCTGCTAAAAATATCTCGATTGCTAAATAATCCATTAGAAAAATTAAGAGTCATTTCCGGACTAAAAATTCTTCATACGTTCCTAAATGACCTCCTACATCTTGAGACTATGACCGCTCCCGAATGGGCTAAATGGGCAAGTCACAAGGACCCCGAGGGCTTAGAGAAGGTTGGGAGCAGAGGACCCACTGGACAACTATTAGGAGACAGATGGTAGCCTCTCGTCAAGGCCATCGGGCGTGTTCTTCTCGGATGATTCCACTGTGAACCGCAGAGGATACACATTCCTCCAGTGTGACCGACGAAGACTGTCATTTCAGACTCACAGAAATTCCATATTTCTCCAATGCGACCTACGGTGCTCCATACCATTCCAGTGTAACTCACAGAAACCCCATATTGCTCCCTACAGAGCTCCACACCATTCCGGTGTAACGCACAGAAAGCCCATATTCCTCCCTACAGAGCCCCACACCATTCCAGTGTAACTCACAGAGAGCCCATATTCCACCCTACAGAGCTCCACACCATTCCAGTGTAACGCACAGAATGCCCATATTCCTCCCTACAGAGCTCCACACCATTCCAGTGTAACTCACAGAAAGCCCATATTCCTCCCTACACAGCTCCACACCATTCCAGTGTAACTTACAGAAAGCCCATATTCCTCCCTACAGAGCTCCACACCATTCCAGTGTAACTCACAAAAAGCCCATATTCCTCCCTACAGAGCTCCACAACATTCCAGTGTAACGCACAGAATGCCCATATTCCTCCCTACAGAGCTCCACACCGTTCCAGTGTAACTCACAGAAAGCCCATATTCCTCCCTACAGCGCTCCACACCATTCCGGTGTAACTCACAGAAAGCCCATATTCCTCCCTACAGAGCTCCACACCATTCCGGTGTAACTCACAGAAAGCCCATATTCCTCCCTACAGCGCTCCACACCATTCCGGTGTAACTCACAGAAAGCCCATATTCCTCCCTACAGAGCTCAACACCATTCCGGTGTAACTCACAGAAAGCCCATATTCCTCCCTACACAGCTCCACACCATTCCAGTGCAACTCACAGAAAGCCCATATTCCTCCCTACAGAGCTCCACACCATTCCAGTGTAACTCACAAAAAGCCCATATTCCTCCCTACAGAGCTCCACACCATTCTGGTGTAACTCACAGAAAGCCCATATTCCTCCCTACAGAGCTCCACACCATTCCAGTGTAACTCACAGAAAGCCCATATTCCTCCCTACAGAGCTCCACACCATTCTGGTGTAACTCACAGAAAGCCCATATTCCTCCCTACAGAGCTCCACACCATTCCAGTGTAACTCACAGGAAGCGCATATTCCTCCCTACAGAGCTCCACACCATTCCGGTGTAACTCACAGAAAGCCCATATTCCTCCCTACAGAGCTCCACACCATTCCGGTGTAACTCACAAAAAGTGCATATTCCTCCCTACAGAGCTCCACACCATTCTGGTGTAACTCACAAAAAGCCCATATTCCTCCCTACAGAGCTCCACAACATTCCAGTGTAACGCACAGAATGCCCATATTCCTCCCTACAGAGCTCCACACCGTTCTAGTGTAACTCACAGAAAGCCCATATTCCTCCCTACAGCGCTCCACACCATTCCGGTGTAACTCACAGAAAGCCCATATTCCTCCCTACAGAGCTCCACACCATTCCGGTGTAACTCACAGAAAGCCCATATTCCTCCCTACAGCGCTCCACACCATTCCGGTGTAACTCACAGAAAGCCCATATTCCTCCCTACAGAGCTCAACACCATTCCGGTGTAACTCACAGAAAGCCCATATTCCTCCCTACACAGCTCCACACCATTCCAGTGCAACTCACAGAAAGCCCATATTCCTCCCTACAGAGCTCCACACCATTCCAGTGTAACTCACAAAAAGCCCATATTCCTCCCTACAGAGCTCCACACCATTCTGGTGTAACTCACAGAAAGCCCATATTCCTCCCTACAGAGCTCCACACCGTTCCAGTGTAACTCACAGAAAGCCCATATTCCTCCCTACAGAGCTCCACACCATTCTGGTGTAACTCACAGAAAGCCCATATTCCTCCCTACAGAGCTCCACACCATTCCAGTGTAACTCACAGGAAGCGCATATTCCTCCCTACAGAGCTCCACACCATTCCGGTGTAACTCACAGAAAGCCCATATTCCTCCCTACAGAGCTCCACACCATTCCGGTGTAACTCACAAAAAGTGCATATTCCTCCCTAGAGAGCTCCACACCATTCTGGTGTAACTCACAGAAAGCCCATATTCCTCCCTACAGAGCTCCACACCATTCCGGTGTAACTCACAGAAAGCGCATATTCCTCCCTACAGAGCTCCACACCATTCCGGTGTAACTCACAGAAAGCCCATATTCCTCCCTACAGAGCTCCACACCATTCCAGTGTAACTCACAAAAAGCCCATATTCCTCCCTACAGAGCTCCACACCATTCCAGTGTAACTCACAGAAAGCCCATATTCCTCCCTACAGAGCTCCACACCATTCCAGTGTAACTCACAGAAAGCCCATATTCCTCCCTACAGAGCTCCACACCATTCCGGTGTAACTCACAGAAAGCGCATATTCCTCCCTACAGAGCTCCACACCATTCCGGTGTAACTCACAGAAAGCCCATATTCCTCCCTACAGAGCTCCACACCATTCCAGTGTAACTCACAGAAAGCCCATAATCCTCCCTACAGAGCTCCACACCATTCCGGTGTAACTCCCAATGAACCCTTGTTCCTCCAATGTGATCCATAAAAGCCCCTGCTAGTTCACAGTGACCCAGAGAAAGCCCCTTATTCCTCCAATATGACCTACAGAAAGGTGATATTCTTCCAAAATGTTCCCTCAAAAGCAACAGATAAAGCATCCACGACACAAATTGTTATTATTATTGTTTATTCGCGTGGGATGAGCGAGAAAAGGTGACTGACATCCCCCATGCGAAAACCAGAAGCGTGTTTTGATGACAAGGATCTTGGGAAAAGTAGAAAAACTCGACTGAAGAAAAGTGGAAGAAGTGTTTTTCTTTAATTCACACGATTTAAGGGAAAGGCAAGATCCTCACAAAGACAAAACGGATGAAGTAACGGAGACGAGTCGGATTGGCTGAAAAGGGAAGAGGGGAGGGATGGGGGGGAGGCGTAAAAACAAAGGCAAGCCAAGAGGGCCAACACTGGTATCTGGCAGCAACGCTCCAGTGGAGCAGGACGATGGAGTCACGCTCTCTTCGCCGTGGAGAGTTTCTTTTGCTCGAAGAGAGCCGAAAATGCCCTGGGACCGATCGCTCACTTTCACTCGCCGGTGGGAAAGAGAACGGAAAAAAGAATTTCATCGATCCAAAAGAGAGCGAAAAAAATCCCAAATCATGGGTCTGAATGAGCAGAGAAATGTGATGCCTTCAAATCAAAGAGTGCGAGCATGCCAAATGTTAGGTTTGCGTTCAGTGTTTGTCATCTGGCAGGCTTGATCGAACCGGTGGTTTAAAAATATTATTGATCACTGAACGGGATGCGAAAAAAAAAATCGAAAAGAAATTGATGTGAAATAATAAAAATTGTAAAAGAATATGAACAACGATTGTTAATAATGAATCAAACATACGAACAGAGAGATAGATAAACCTATGCGCTATTTTCTCTCTTACTGGCTGTTAAAAAAAGTAGTTCCTTTGAAACTTTACGTATCGTTATACTTTTTTTTATTAAACGGTAAAAGATTATGGGAGAACCGCCTGTTAATAAATTGGAATGGCAACACTGGTTGGTTGGCACTTTTCGATACGCCCCCTCCCCCCCCCCCCCCAGATATGTTTCTGCTGTCATCACGGGTGCTAAATCTATAAGAGAGCCACTGGATTTCTTTTTACGAAGTTATCTAATTCCTAAATCACTTTGTGTGCTGCTTCGAATTCCGTAAATTAGAAGCAGCAGAATTGAAGTACAGTCGCTCAAAAAAATATCCGAACGCTATGGTTGAATACAGAATTTAGAAAAAATATCTGGCAACGATTTTTTTTTTTAAATTAGTGATCTAGCAACCTTCGTGTCACGTGATACGAAGGTTGGCAGATCACTAAATTGTAAAAAAAATCGTTGGCAGATATTTTTTCTGAATTCTGTAATCGACCATAGTGTTCGGATACTTTTTTTTAATATGTATAATGCATATGAATATATAATGCAATGAATATGGAGCGTGTGCAGTTACCGTTCACAGCAAACTGGAGCGGTTGCGGTTAATGTTCACAGCACATTGGATCGTGTGAACTCACAAAAACCTGGATCGTGTGGGCCCACTCACAGAAACATTGAGCGTGTGCAGTTACCGTTCACAGCAAACTGGAGAGTGTGCAGTAACTGCACACGCTCCGTTTGCTGTGAACGGTAACTGGAGCGTGTACAGCTGCTATACACGTTCCAGGTATTTTTTCTGAATTCTGTAATCAACCATATGTGTTCCTGATACCAGACGAGTGTGAAATACTTACCGAAATGGGTCACGAACAAAAAATTTTTTTCGATTTTTTTTTACGATATTGGGCGATTCAATTCGGACTGTGTCAGTCAAAAGAAAAAACGCTTAATTGAGGCGTTATCTGTGGATCATGAAAATGGGTGAATGGAAATTAGAATCGTCTTGTTACAATGGAATCGTCTTTTAGGCAGATTTTTTGATTCACTTTAGTTCCATCAGTTCTTGGCTCAGTTCAGGAGGAGTCATTAGAGGACTAAGCGATGCTTCGAGTGCAGTCTACAGAATAACTAGTTAATCAGCTGGTGCGGGGGGGGGGGGGAGTCAGACCCTTAATCTGCATTTCCCAGGTTCGAGTCCCGACTGTGTCAGGATTGAGAAAGTAGAAACCAATGGGAAGGCCGTCGTATGTCGGAATGGGACGTTAAAGAGTTGCCAAGAGCATCGGGAGAGCCAATACCTGGCACGCATTAAAGAACAGTGCACGTGTCCTTGACGAGAGGTTTCTCTTAACAGTTGGCTCTCCTTTCCTAAACCTTCTCTGAGCCCTCGCGGATGACCTGATGAGGGTCGCTCAGAGGTGAAACAACGAAGCCCAACTCTCAATTCACCCTGGAAACGGTTTCAGAAGAGCGTTGTTGTCGGGTTGTTTTACCTCTGATCGGTACTTTTTTGCTCACCATGGGCTTAATGGCCAGGTCACATGGACCCCGAAGGCTCAGAGAAGGGGACCCACTGGAACAGCTGTTGAGAGACAGATGGTAGCCTCCCGTCAAGGTCATCCAGTGTGTTCTTTAACTTGCACAGGGTATGGCTCTCCCGTACACGGGGCCACGGCTTAACGTTCCATCCGGCGGACGGCGGCCTTTCCAAGCCCATCGGTGTTCCCTACCGACCGTGAGCAGGAAAGTTTTGCGGAGATAAATCTCTGATCCAGTTGGGACTCGAACCTGGGAACTACAGATTACGAGCCTGGCGTGCTACCGACTGAGCCACCCCCACCCCGTGATCCAGCTGGGACTCGAACCTAACCTGGGAACTACAGATTACGAGCCTGGCGCGCTACCGACTGAGCCAGCCCCGCCCTCAGAAGAGCGTTATGAATGATCAAAAAAGTCTGGTAATGCCAAACCTCTCGAAATTCTTTCCGTGTGAACGTACCCTTAGAATCATTTCCGCCTGTCGTTCCATCATCCCACATCGTCTTTATTTGTTTTTGATTATTTTCTCCCTTCTGTATCTAAATAGCGAGTGATTTTTTATTTCTGCGTTTCCTGTTAGCATCGGCGCCATCTAGCGTTTGTAGCGCTGCCTCCGCGAAGTAATTAATGAAGAATGCGAGAGAAAGAAAACGGTCCTTATCGGGGAAATCTCGCGCAGGGAAGAAGAATGCGTTGCGGAACGGAAACAAATGCTCCGAGTGAAGCAGGGATCGAGCAGACTGACGACAATGCGCGAGCACTTCTTTTGCAGAAATGGTTGAGGCGTATCTGGGGCGTGGTAACAGGAACAGAGGAGCACATGCACGCCCTCTATTGCTTCTGGTGGGAGAGATGGTCGCTCACAATTTTCGATAAACCAAAAACAAAGAAACGCAGAAAAAAAGATGTACAATGGAGAAAAGTGAAAGTGAATTCTCTTCCTACATTACGATATGTCTGCTTTTGTGTTAGTGTTCCAACAGAAAGTTTTTACTTCCTTTTTGGATCACGTGCAGAGAGACCACACAGCCGAAAAGGATAAGGGAAGAGAATGTGGGCATCGTTCGGTTTCGTATTGACAATCGGGAATCGAGATCTGTGTTGCCATGGATGCAGACTTCTTCAATCAGAATTAGGTAAAAAAAAAACTAAACATTTTGTGACTTACAGTTTAAACAAATCTCTTTAGAACGACCTATGTTTAGAATAGCCGTCCCGTAGCCGAGTGGTTAGCGCGCTTGGCTACTGATCAAAGGGACCTGGGTTCGAGCCCCGGGTAAGGCATGGTTGTGTGTGTTGTTTTTTCTGCTGAGGTCTTGCCATCCTCACAGACCTTCTACTATGGCATATAAACTGACAGGCTCCTGTCAGACCTCTGTGGCAAGCAGCTGCTTGAGGGGGTATTTTTTTTATTTTATGTTTAGAACCAAGACTTAAAATTGTGTCTTTCTCTGTTTGATTTCATGTGTGTTTTCGAAGCGATGTGCGTATCGGAATAAATTAATATAATTTTCACTTCATAAACAACTTCTGCGGTGTTTTGCAAACCAATCGTCTCATACTTGACTGCGAAAGCAGAGAACCGTTAACCTCGGCCATTTGTCTCAGCTTCTTCCTATCTTGTGTTCCGCATCTTCCTTGTGCTCGCTCCATCTTTTGTCTCCTAACGATGCTACTGACCTCGTCGTTTTGTCACTTCGGATCCTTTTCCATCCCCACCTCCCACCAAACACTCTTTTTCTCCATCATCCGCAAAATGTCTCCTTTTAGCTGCGAAATTGTTTCCATTTCCGCTATGTGTTGAGTCTATTGTATGTCATTGGTGCTAAGGGACAATGAATAGCTGAAGTGTTGGAGAGGATTTTGCATTGAAAGGACGTCATCTTTGTTATCCCACTGATGACAAAAAAAAAATTTTCTCTTCAAAAGATTCAGCTCGGGTTTCACGTCTATTTAATGCTTCTTTTAACATTTACTGAAAAACTTACGCTGCTAATGGCTGGGGTGATTCAGTCGGTAGCGCGCCAGGGCTCGTAATCTGCAGTTCCCAGGTTCGAATCCCTGCTGGGCAGCGTTGAGATTTATCTCCGCACAACTCTCACTCTGCCCTCGGTCAGTATGAGACCCTGATAGGCTTGGAAAGGTCACCGTCCGTCAGATGGGGCATTAAGCCGTGTTCCGTGTGCGGAAGAGAGCCATACTCTGTGCACGTTAAAGAACACGTTGGATGGCGTCTACCATCTGTCTCTCAACAGCTGTTTCAATAGATCCAGTCCTCCAACATTCTCTGAATCCTCGGAGTCCTTGTGAGTTGGCCATTTGTGTCCAAAAAGTGTCGAAGATTTTGAGAATTTCAACAATTCTGGTTGGGTTGCGTTGTTTTACCTATGAGCGGCACTTTTTTGCACACCATGGGCTAAATGGCCAGGTCTCAAGGCTCAGAAGGCTCAGAGAAGGTTGGGGGAGGGGACCCACTGGAATAGCTGTTGGGAGACAAATGGTAGCCTCCTGTCAAGGCCATCCAGCGTGTTCTTTAACGTGCACAGGGTATGGCTCTACCGCACACGGGGCCACGTCTTAACGTCCCATCCGACGGACGGCGGCCTTTCCAAGACCATCGGTGTCCCCTACTGACCGTGGGCAGGGCGGGGAATTTTTGCGGAGATAAATCTCAACGCCGACCCAGCTGGGACTCGAACCTGAGAACTACAGATTACGAGCCTGGCGCGCTACCGACTGAGCCACCCCCGTCCCCAACAATTTTGGTAAAAAAAATAAGAAATAAATACTCTCAGTTTATACACCATACTAGAGTATCTGTGAGGATGGCGGGACTTCAGCAGAAGGACAACACAAACATCCGCGGTCTAATCGGGCTCGAACCCAGGACCTTTTGATCAGTAACCAAACGCACTAACCACTCTGTCACGTGATAAATGTTTTAAGGCTAATTTTGCCTTACGTGTACATATTTAATTAGCACTTACTAGATCATAAAACGTTTATATTTAAATATGTATTCTACTTTCGTTTGGATTTGGGGCGGGGGGACTCAGTCGGTAGCGCGCCAGGCTCGTAATCTGTAGTTCCCAGGTTCGAGTCCCAGCTGGGTCAGCGTTGAGATTTATCTCCGCAAAATTTCCCCGCCCTGCCCACGGTTTAGTAGGGGACACCGATGAGATTGAAAAGGCCGCTGTCCGTCGGATGGGACGTTAAGCCGTGACCCCGTGTGCGGGAGAGCCATATCTGTGCACGTTAAAGAACACGCTGGATGGCCTTGACGGGAGACTACCATCTATCTCCCAACAGCTGTTCCAGTGGGTCTCCTCCCCCAACCTTCTCTGAGCCTTCGGGGTCCATGTGACCTGGCCATTTAGGCCATGGTGTGCAAAAAAGTGCCGCTCAGAGGTAAAACAATCCAATCCAATTCGTTTGGATTCTGGATTTTCATTCTTCTCTTTAAAGCGCATTAAAAGTTTTCCGAAAATTAATTTTTTCATTTTAAATTATTTTTATTCTTCCGAAGTGACATTTAATGCAGCGATTATCGCCAGTAAAGACCAAAAAAAAAATGAAAAGTGGAGAATGCTGAAAACAAACTGCAATAATAAGAGCATAAAAAAGTAACATAAAAAGCAGTTTAATGAACACCCTTCCGTCCCGTGGCCGAGTGGTTAGCGCACTTGGATACTGATCTAAGGGACTCTGGGTTCGAGCCCCGGTTAAGGCATGGCTGTCTGTGTCGTTTTTCTGCTGAGGTCCTGCCATCCTCTCAGACCTTCTACTTTGGCATATAAACTGACAGGCTCCTGTCAGACCTCTGTGGCAAGCAGCTGCTTGAGGGGGTAGTTATTATTTTTCATCTATAGTTTAAAAAAAGCATAGGGAGAATCCACAGAGAGAATAAAACGCTACGAGGAAATTTCCTTCATTTCTGAAAGGGGACTTACTTAGCTGTAAGTTTGGATAGTTTCTCCTCTGGAATGAATTTCTGCTCACATAAGGGTTGGGTTGTTGGGTTGTTTTACCTCTGAGCGGCACTTTTTTGCACACCATGGGCTAAATGGCCAGGTCTCAAGGACCCCGAAGGCTCAGAGAAGGTTGGGGGAGGGGACCCACTGGAACAGCTGTTGGGAGACAGATGGTATCCTCCCGTCAAGTGTGTTCTTTAACGTGCACAGGGTATGGCTCTCCCGCACACGGAGCCACGGCTTAACGTCCCATCCGACGGACGGCGGCCTTTCCAAGCCCATCGGTGTCCCCTACTGACCGTGGGCAGGGCGGGGAATTTTGCGGAGATAAATCTCAACGCTGACCCAGCTGGGACTCGAACCTGGGAACTACAGATTACGAGCCTGGCACGCTACCGACTGAGCCACCCCCGCCCCCACACAAGGGTCTAAGAGGCAAAAGCTCAGAGGCGGGAAAGAAAAAGAGCATCCATTGGATAGTTCTTAGAAGATAGGTGGAAGCCAGTTTAGGGTTGGAAGACTAAGGGGTTAAGATGTCTTAGAAGATAGGTGGAAGCCAGTTTAGGGTTGGAAGACTAAGGGGTTAAGATCTCTTAGAAGATAGGTGGAAGCCAGTTTAGGGTTGGAAGACTAAGGGGTTAAGATGTCTTAGAAGATAGGTGGAAGCCAGTTTAGGGTTGGAAGACTAAGGGGTTAAGATGTCTTAGAAGATAGGTGGAAGCCAGTTTAGGGTTGGAAGACTAAGGGGTTAAGATGTCTTAGAAGATAGGTGGAAGCCAGTTTAGGGTTGGAAGACTAAGGGGTTAAGATGTCTTAGAAGATAGGTGGAAGCCAGTTTAGGGTTGGAAGACTAAGGGGTTAAGATGTCTTAGAAGATAGGTGGAAGCCAGTTTAGGGTTGGAAGACTAAGGGGTTAAGATGTCTTAGAAGATAGGTGGAAGCCAGTTTAGGGTTGGAAGACTAAGGGGTTAAGATGTCTTAGAAGATAGGTGGAAGCCAGTTTAGGGTTGGAAGACTAAGGGGTTAAGATGTCTTAGAAGATAGGTGTAAGCCAGTTTAGGGTTGGAAGACTAAGGGGTTAAGATGTCTTAGAAGATAGGTGGAAGCCAGTTTAGGGTTGGAAGACTAAGGGGTTAAGATGTCTTAGAAGATAGGTGGAAGCCAGTTTAGGGTTGGAAGACTAAGGGGTTAAGATGTCTTAGAAGATAGGTGGAAGCCAGTTTAGGGTTGGAAGACTAAGGGGTTAAGATGTCTTAGAAGATAGGTGGAAGCCAGTTTAGGGTTGGAAGACTAAGGGGTTAAGATGTCTTAGAAGATAGGTGGAAGCCAGTTTAGGGTTGGAAGACTAAGGGGTTAAGATGTCTTAGAAGATAGGTGGAAGCCAGTTTAGGGTTGGAAGACTAAGGGGTTAAGATGTCTTAGAAGATAGGTGGAAGCCAGTTTAGGGTTGGAAGACTAAGGGGTTAAGATGTCTTAGAAGATAGGTGGAAGCCAGTTTAGGGTTGGAAGACTAAGGGGTTAAGATGTCTTAGAAGATAGGTGGAAGCCAGTTTAGGGTTGGAAGACTAAGGGGTTAAGATGACTTAGAAGATAGGTGGAAGCCAGTTTAGGGTTGGAAGACTAAGGGGTTAAGATGACTTAGAAGATAGGTGGAAGCCAGTTTAGGGTTGGAAGACTAAGGGGTTAAGATGTCTTAGAAGATAGGTGGAAGCCAGTTTAGGGTTGGAAGACTAAGGGGTTAAGATGTCTTAGAAGATAGGTGGAAGCCAGTTTAGGGTTGGAAGACTAAGGGGTTAAGATGTCTTAGAAGATAGGTGGAAGCCAGTTTAGGGTTGGAAGACTAAGGGGTTAAGATGTCTTAGAAGATAGGTGGAAGCCAGTTTAGGGTTGGAAGACTAAGGGGTTAAGATGTCTTAGAAGATAGGTGGAAGCCAGTTTAGGGTTGGAAGACTAAGGGGTTAAGATCTCTTAGAAGATAGGTGGAAGCCAGTTTAGGGTTGGAAGACTAAGGGGTTAAGATGTCTTAGAAGATAGGTGGAAGCCAGTTTAGGGTTGGAAGACTAAGGGGTTAAGATGTCTTAGAAGATAGGTGGAAGCCAGTTTAGGGTTGGAAGACTAAGGGGTTAAGATGTCTTAGAAGACAGGTGGAAGCCAGTTTAGGGTTGGAAGACTAAGGGGTTAAGATGTCTTATGATGCATGACTTCTCCTTTCTGCTGTTATGTAGGACTCTTATATGTGAAGCCAAAGACTATGCCTACGATTGGTAACAAAAAAAATGTTAAATAATAAAGAAATCCCTCGTGTACAGGGCTGGGTTGTTTTACCTCTGAGCAGGACTTTTTTTGCACACCATGGGCTAAATATCTAGGTCACAAGGACCCTGAAGAGAAAAGGTGTTGAGGGAGGGGACCCACTGGAACAGCTGTTGGAAGACAGATGGTAGCCTCCCGTCAAAGCCATCCATCGTGTTCTTTAACGTGCACAGGGTATGGCTCTCCCGCACACGGGGCCACGGCTTAACGTCCCATCCGACGGCGGCCTTTCCAAGTCCATCGGTGTCCCCTACAGACCGTGGGCAGGGCGGGGAGTTTTGCGGAGATAAATCTCAACGCTGACTCAGCTGGGACTCGAACCTGGGAACTACAGATTGCGAGCCTAGCGCGCCACCGACTGAGCCACCCCACCCAAAGACACTTTGTAAGCAGAAGTGTCTCTCTGAAAGGTACAAACTTTGAAAACGATTTCAATTAACGCGAAAATAAACGCTCCATTCTTAAGTGATGTGAAGAATTGAAGAAGATGTATCTGTAAACAAAATAACTCACACCTGCCGCAAAATATTCTTTTCATTTGCATATCCAGGCAAAAAAAAAAGTATTCGTGTATGACCTTGACTACCTTACACTTCCTATTACCAAAACCTACATAACACTTCTTAGCTGCAACCATCTTTTTTTCCACATTAAATAATATGGGTTATAAATTTTCCCCCAAACGAGCTCCTTCTCTAGTTCAGTAGGACAACAAGCGCATCCCCCTTCCAGCACCAAACGAAGACAGAATATTCCGGAAACGACAGACCTTCGAGTGCAAACCCGGAAATAGCTTGGCCTTGCGCCAGTGATGGTAAATCACGAGCCTCGAGATCCACAGAAGTTGGGGGGGGAGGACGTTTAATGATGCCGTAGGAGTTGGGGAGGGAAGGCCACGTGACCTCACCTCCGCATCAGTGACCGACTGGCAGCACGCGTCTCCCTGGGTTACCGCTCTCCACGTGGGGCGCGTGCGGGCCCGGCCAGTCACGACGCCGAGTCGTGCAACTTCTGGAGCACACGCTATGCTAATGTCCGGCCGGCGACCACGTGATTCGCCGCGTCTGTCGGTAAAGCTCGCGGCAAAGTCGTAAGAAGGAATATTAACTCCGAACATGACCTGCATTTTTAGGCAAGCTCGAACAATTATGGGGTGTTAATCAGTTAATTTTTTTAACTTCTGTCTGATGGTTCAGGTGCTTTTTGGTGGCATTGATCCTCTATATGGGACATTTACTGACTTAAGGGAAGTTAAATCTTTTTATCTTAAAAAATGGCTTTGATGTTGTTTGATGATTATTTTAGGACCTCGAAGGTTGTTGTTTAATGCGTTTTTGCAATTTCAAGGACAATTACTAGTGCGCATGATTTGAAATAAATTATTCTTCAAGCAACTATTTGTTACAGAGGTCTTACGGGAAGCTGTATAATAAGCCATAGAGAAGACCTGTGAGGATGGCGATGGAAAATAACATCCATGCCTTATCAGAGGTTTCAGTTCTGTTGTTTTACCTCTGAGTAGCATTTTCTTTGCACACAATGGGCTAAAAACGTGTCACGTGACACGAAGGTTGCCAGATCACTAATTTCTAAAAAAAATCGTTGGCAGATATTTTTCCTGAGATACTTTTTTTAATATATATAATGCGTATGAATATATAATGCAATGAATGTGGAGCGTGTGCAGTTACCGTTCACAGCAAACTGGAGCGTGTGCAGTAACTGACACGCTCCAGTTTGCTTGAACGGTAACTGGAGCGTGTACAGTTGCTGTACACGTTCCAGATATTTTTTCTGAATTCTGTAATCAACCATAGTGTTCGGATATTTTTTGAGCGACTGTACACCCCCAATAATATGAACTCTGTGCCCGCATTAACCCTGCCCTCGGACCTGCCGATGGTCATGGAAAGACCGCCATCTCTTCAATGGGGTAGGTGGTCCTGTGTTCAGGTGCACGGTTAAAAAAACGATGCATGACCTTGGTGTCTTACCCGACTCTGAGCCCTCGGGAACTGTGACCCGATCATTTTACCCCATCATGAACACAAAAGGTCCCATTAGAGGTAAAATTGCCCACATCAAGATAAGAACATATATATAGCTTAGATTATTTTAATTTTAATCTCAATAGCTTTGTCCCAAGATAAGAATAAGTTTCAGAGCTGAGAACAATTCTCAAAGTCGTCTCTCAATCCTTTGAAATCTTTCAGCCATGACGATGGACTTTTTTCTTTTGCGTCGTTGCAGTTTTGACCGCGGGGTGTCTCCTGACAGCAAACATCGCCAGCACCCCACGGACATTTTGTCAGCCGAAGGGAAGGGGGGGGGGAATCTCGAGAGTCCAGTAACACTCGACTCTGATGGAGTGGCTTACATGACGAGGAACGAGCAGGGCTCTCTTATGAAGAAAAAAAAAGTTGAATGACTGGTGTAGAGGGGAATATTTTTTAAAATAAAGCGAGAAGGCGGTGGGGGGGGGGGGGGGCAGTTGAGGAGGTGCTGAATATGATAGACAGAAGAAAAAACAAGGGAACTGCAGCAAGAAATATGAATCCGTTGTTGGCATCGTGCACTCCAGTTGGGCATACATGAATAAATCATGATCAGTTCTTTTGAATAAACGAGGCAAGTTCAACTTGACGGCAAAAGAGGACAGTGACATAAATAGTTTTGTTTTTAATACAGTCTCACAATTTATGAAAGAATGGCTTAAATATGAAAGATGTTTTCGTGAAGGGACTTCAAAAAGGAGATCGGACAATTGAGGTCATCATTGGAACTGTTTCGAAGGGGGTGAGCATCGTCCAGGATATTTGGAGCAATTCTCAGGAGCAAGAATATTTAGGTGTTGTTTGTCTCCCATAAGAGAAGCCAAATACTTAAAAGGATGGCTCCGTATTGTCGTTTGAACATTTTTCAAACTGTAACTTAACAAGCCAAAATAAAATGTTAAAAATCAGATTTTTTTTTTTTCCTATTTGAAATAATTTTTTATTATAACAGTGGAAAAAAATAATCATTTTGATGATTTTAACTTTTTGGTTAGCTTTTAGTCATTAAAAGTAAAGAAAGTATTATTAGAAATACAGACATGCCACAAAACAACTTTTTAAAAACTAAAAGAATAATGTAATCACCTCTCGCGAACTTCGCGCGTTCGTTTGCAAAGAGAATTAAGTCTCTTCAGCGCCCTCTAACATTGAAAATTCAAACTAAAGGATGACTGAGAAAATGTAAATGCTAATATTTTATTAATATCTATACAACACAAAAGGAACTTTAAATTTTTCTCTTAAAACAAAAAAGTTGCTTTTGACTCCCCCCCCCCTTACACCCCAGGGGGGCCTTGACCTGGACAGCTAGTAATGCGGCCCACAAACTCGTAAAGTTTATGTGTTTACGACATAAGCTTTCAACATGATTATGTGATTTTCAGCGAGTTTTTAACATCCCACTAGTTTTATGTTGCCCTTTTTTAATTTTATAATAAAAAGCAAGAAAATAAATGAAGTTTTATTATTCATATACATTAACTATATTATATATTTTATGTGCGGCCCAAAACAATTCATTTTCACTCAGTTTCACCCAGGGAAATCAAATCTTCACTCAATGTGGCCAAGGGAAGTCAAAAGGTTGGACACGCATGCCCTCTGGCGGGTATTGTAAAACTTAGCACCCTACTGGGACGTCCTTATTCAGGCTTTCCCAAGAGATGTTTTAAAAAACCATTAAGAAATTTAAAGTTCTTTTAAAATTAGAAACATAAAAGTTTTTTTAAAAAGAAATTTTAATATTAAAAATTCAAACAAAAAAATTGAAAAAAGAAAAAAATTGAAGAAATGAAATTTTTTTATTTAATTAAAAGGTCTGTGGTAAAAATAAAAAATAAAATAAATACCCCCTCAAGCAGCTGCTTGCCACAGAGGTCTGACAGGAACCTGTCAGTTTATATGCCATAGTAGAAGATCTGAGAGGATGGCAGGACCTCAGCAGAAAAACGACACAAACATCCATGCCTTACCCGGGGCTCAAACCCAGGTCCCTTAGATCAGTAGCCAAGCGCGCTAACCAATCGGCCATGGGACGGCCCTGTGGTAAGAAATATTCAAATTTTTAAGTTGAGAGAAGTTTATGTGTTCAATTTAAATTTGTTATGATAATGGTAAATTAAAAGTTAGAAAAGGTTTTAAAATGACAGAAATTTAAACAAAGTTTTAAATTCTATTCCAGAGGTTTGATTCGAGGAGGAATTGCCCAAGAGACTCAAAAATAAATTTTATTTTAGTCAAGTTGGGATAATTTAGGAGATTAAATGTGGTCAGTTCATTAAAGTTTAATTTTTCCAGAGAAAACACTAGTTCGTTTCTTTTAGTTTTTGTATATATTGCAATTTAAAAAAACATGATGAACTGATTCTAATGTATTACAAGATGAGCAATTAGGTGAAGGTTTTTTCTTAATTTTAAATAAAAAAGGGTTGAGAGCTGGGGTACCAGTCTGAGTTTAAAGATTTTTGAAAGTAAGATTCTTGGGTGGGTTGTTTTACCTCTGAGCGGCACTTTTTTGCACACCATGGGCTAAATGGCCAGGTTACAAGGACCCCGAAGGCTCAGAGAAGGTTGGGGGAGGGGACCCACTGGAACAGCTGTTGGGAGACAGATGGTAGCCTTCCGTCAAGGCCATCCAGCGTGTTCTTTAACAGGGTATGGCTCTCCCGCACACGGGGCCACGGCTTAACGTCCCATCCGACGGACGGCGGCCTTTCCAAGCCCATCGGTGTCCCCTACTGACCGTGGGCAGGGCGGGGAATTTTGCGGACTCGAACCTGGGAACTACAGATTATGAGCCTGGCGCGCTACCGACTGAGCCACCCCCGCCCCATAAGATTCTTGGAAGAGGAAAGTTGCAAACAAATTGAATGTCTTTTGAAAGGACAAATTTAAAATAATTTTGAAATGATCCATGAATTTTAAAATAATTATTAGTGAAAATTCATGTTTATTAATGATTTTTTTTTAAATATGAGAGTGAAAATATACTCTTTTAGTTGAAATTGGAGAGATTTGCTTCTTCTGTTGCAGGAGAGTGGCCCTGTGGCGTCTTCTACTAAAAGTCTCTCGTCCTCTGTGGCAGTCAAATCTTCACTCAAATGTGGCAGCTGCTTGAGGAGCAATTCATTTTTATCCTTTATGAGATATTTTAATCGTTTCTTTCATTGTGAATTAAAACACAGACATTATGCTAAAAATTAAAGATTTTGCAATCTTTTACCAGTCTTTTTTTTTAACGAAAGTGTCCCCATTTGAAATATCATCGGTTTCCACTCTTGTTAAAATGATCCCTTTGTTTATGGAAAGAGTTCTTAGTTAAGTGTCGTCTCCTTCCTCCCTACGCCTGCACGGTCATTATTTATCAATTGAGAGAGATGGAGAAAAGATCTGCTTCTCATTTCCAATTGGAAATATCAATAATCTAATTTCACAGTTGATAAAGCTTAATATTTTGATAAAGCTTAATATTTTGATAAAGCTTAATATTTTCCTTCCCCGTGATTGGAATTGACTCAATCGGTGACGCACTACAGTCTTAATCTGTAGTTCCCAGGTTCGAGTCCCAGCTGGGCCAGCGTCGAGATTAATCTCCGCAAGATTCACCGCCCTGCCCTCGGTCAGTAAGGGACACCGATGGGCTTGGAAAGGCCGCCGTCCGTCGGATGAGACGTTAAGCCTAAGTTCCGTGTGCGGCAGAGCCATACCCTGTCACGGGAATGGTTTTAAGAAACATATTTCTTTTTCTTCTTCGTGTTTGCAAAAGTAAGGCAGGATTACAAAGAATAATGTCTTCCAGGCAATGGTGTCATTTTCTGGAAGGTTGTTTAATCCAAAGAACCCACTGGATGACTTTGACGGGAGGCTACCATATGTCCCCTAACGGCTGTCTAGTGAGTCCCCTCCCTCCACCTTATGAGCCCTAAGGGTCCTTGTGACTTGACCATTCAACCCATTGTGTGCAAAAAAAAAAGTCCCACACAGAGGTAAAACGTCAATTTTTTGAGCCCTCGGGGTCTTTGTGACCTGAGCTTCAGCCCATTGTGTGCAAAAAAAAAAGTCCCACTCAGAGGTAAAACAACCCCACAAAATCTTCCCCCATAACATTCCTACCTCGTTTCGAGTTTCACTGAAATAGAGAGCTCCTTCATTTGTCTCTTTTCATGAAAGGCATGAAAGGCATATCGCTCCTGTTGCATCGGAACTGATTCGCTGCGTTGGCCTCCAGATTCGCGAAGGTGTTGCGAACGAAAGGACCGACTGCTGGGCCAACAGTTGCAAGCCCAGCAACACACAGGAATGTGTTGACCAACTGGCGCACTTTCCTCGGCGGCGGCCCCTCTGCCTGAGGCTCTAGAAGCCGAGGGGGCCTGCACGTGGGCTGCAGTGTAGTAGCCGCCCCGCCCCTGCCGTCTGGGGGTCCGCCCTCCCCAGACATGTCAAACGCTCCACCTGTCATTACCTGCTGTGGAGCCTCACACCAAGAGCAGGGGAGGCTCCAGGCTTCTACAGAGAAAATTCCATCCTGTCAGGTGAGACATGATCGGTTGTTACATGTCGCGCGTCGAAGGATGGCGAGAATGGGGGGGACGAAACTTTCTTTTTTTCTCTCCCCCCCCCCTCCACATCTGTAACTGTCAAAGGCAAATCGCTGCTGCATTCCAAAGCGATCGACACGACCGCGAGCGAAATTCGAAGAGTTGACTAGTGTCCACCAGGGGGCGATTTCAAGTCAGACAGAATGCTTTTTAAGAAACAGAGTTCTTATTCTTCTTCGTCTTTCCGAAAGTAGAGCAGCATTACAAAGAAAAAATGTCTTCCAGGGAACGGTGTCATTTTCTGGAAGGTTGTTTTTTAGTCCAGTTATGCATGCATGCAGCACTTGATCTAATTTTTGTAAAACTCAAAGCCCTAAATTGGGTGGCGGGGGGAGGGTGGGGGGGCTTAGTCGGTAGCACGCGAGTTTCGTAACCTGCAGTTCCCAGGTTCGAGTCCCGACTGGACAGCGTTGAAATTTATCTCCGGAAAATTCCCCGCCCTGCCCATGGTCAATAGGGGACACCGATGGACTTCGAAAGGCCGGCGTCTGTCAGATGGGACGTTAAACCGTGGTTCCGTGTGCGGGAGAGCCATACCGTTAAATAATACACTGGAGCCATGCACGTTAAATAATACACTGGATGGCCTTGACGGGAGGCTATTATCTGTCGCCTAATAGCTGTCCAATGGGTCTCCTCCCCAAACCTTGTCTGAGCCTTCGGGTCCTTGTGACGTGGCCATTTAGCCCATTGTGTGCAAAAAAAGTGCCGTTCAGAGGTAAAATAACCAATCTAAATTGGGCATTAAGCTATTAATGTATCTCTTTTTAATCTTGGCACAGCTGGTAATAAAAGCTGCAGCTGGTAAAAAAAGGAATGTCTTTAAACAGCTGAAAAATATTCTCTTGGATAAGATCTCAGTTTATTAGAAGTTTAGTGCCTTAAAGAAATCCCCAAAAAACAGATCCAGTCTTAAAAAAGTGCCCATATTGAGGGATGGATTAAGGATAACTGAACTAGGGAGTGTTTTGTGCATGACCTTTCCTCCCAGGAAAGGATATATGATAAAAAATAAATATCGTAAATATACTACTCACAAAAATTAGGGGATATTTCAAAATGAATATGAAGCGATAATATATCTTCCATTTTTTGTGAGCAGTATATAATTTGTTGTATAAACTTGAGTAATTACGCCGGGGCGGATTCCTAAATTCCGCAGAAATTTCTTCAGGGGGGGTATATTTGAAAGAGTGCCACTGATATTTATTTTCCGATAATGGGCTTGACTGCTCGGATCCCGACACTAGATAAAGATATTTAAGCGATATTTAAGAAGCGATATTTAAGCGATATTTAAGCTTTTCACATGTTTCCAATAATAATTTGCTTTTGTTTAAATCTTATATATCTAATCTTATTTTTACTCCCCCCCCCCCCGAACTAAATCCTGGGTAAGTAACTGGTGTATTCTTTCTGGTGTGGGTTTTTTTTTTTTTCTGAGGTCTCGCATTCTTCCAAGGTCTTTCTATGACGTATTATACTGACAGACTACTGTTAGAGCTTAGTGGCGAGATGAAAATTTGCAAAGACGGTTGGTTGATTGTTTTACCTCTGAGCGGCACTTTTTTGCACACCATGGGCTAAATGGCCAAGTCACAAGGACCCCGAAGGCTCAGAGAAGGTTGGGGGAGGGGACCCACTGGAACAGCTGTTGGGAGACAGATGGTAGCCTCCCGTCCAGGCCATCCAGCGTGTTCTTTAACGTGAACAGGGTATGGCTCTCCCGCACACGGGGCCACGGCTTAACGTCCCATCCGACGGACGGCGGTCTTTCCAAGCCCATCGGTGTCCCCTACTGACCGTGGGCAGGGCGGGGAATTTTACGCAGATAAATCTCCCAGCTGGGACTCGAACCTGGAAACTACAGATTACGAGCCTGGCGCGCTACCGACTGAGCCACCCCCGCCCCCTTGTAAAAACGGAAACAGTAAAGTTATGCAAAATATGATAGGAAGTAATGAGAATTAGGTTTATTTTCTGATATTAGCTCTCCTCTTCCTTATCTTCCAAATAAAAAAAACCTCACTAAAAATGCTTCCGATTTTAACTAATCCAAACGACTTGTAGTCTTTCTGTCAACATCGCAGTGTTCTGTTTACAAGTTATGAGGCAATCATTTCGAGTGAAAACCACCGATTTTTCCATTGTTTCGACGAGCAATCACACGACGTTAATATGGCAACCGAAAAACAGCGAAATAGCCTTAAAGTCGGCTAATTTTAGCGAAGAGTAAAGGCATTCGCTGTGGTGGTTGCATGGTCGAAATCAAACAGGAAGCATTTAAGGTCGTCGTTGTGCATTTAGGGTCGAAACGGCAACAGCTGTTACCGAAGCGAATGCAGCATATTTCCTCTAAAGCTTCACCTACATTTCCCCAGCTTGTCTGACCGCTTATTCGCTCGAGGCAAAGTCGAGAGGGAGCAAGAAAAAAATGAGCAAAATTAAACCCGTCGAACACTGCTGGCATTCCGCTGCGGCATTCTTGCCTCCACAAGGTAACCGTAACCGGCCACGTGAAGCCCCAACTCTCGCGTGTGCCCCACATACGGGCTCCTGCGCGCCACCACCCACGGCGGAGACCTCGTGCTGGCCGTGCAACCTTGGCAGTGCCAATGGGCAAAAATTGAGAAGATAAATAGCCTGCTGAAAACAATTCGTCGCTTTTTAATTGTGGCAGATGCGAAATCGAAAGATCAGAATGAAATGTTTTTTATTTTCCTTCTCTGCTCATTCTAACAGGTGAAATCTTTGCTTTGGGTTGTTTTAGTTCTGAGCGGCACTTTTTTCTGCACACTATGGGTGACCAGGTTACAAAGACCCCAAAGGCTCAGAGAAGGTTGGGGGAACCCATTGGAATAGCTGTTAAGAAATAGATGGTATCCTCCCGAACCACGGCTTAACATCACATCCGACGGACGGTAGCCTTTTCAAGCCCATCGGTGTCCCCTACTGACCGTTGGCAGGGCGGGATTTTTGCGGAGATAAATCTCAACGCTGACCCAACTGGGACTCGAACCTGGGAACTACAAATTACGAGCCTGGCGCACTACCGACTGAGCCACCCCCACCCCTCCCGGTGACTGGACTCTGAAAAAGAAATAATTCCTAATTCATAAAGGTCGCAATCTGGATCATAGCATTTACACTCAACAAAAAATATGTCATCAAAAGCGAGAATGCGCTTTTTACTTTTAAATTGACAATCATTCACCTCGACACATTGCATTGTTGAAAAAAAATAACGAGAAAGAAATAAAACAGAAAACAGGAATTGCCAAACCAATAGTAAAAAAAAAAATCCCATCGATACACCCGAACGAACTAAATAACCAATTTGTCCCCGAAAACACGAAATTGCTCTTACTAAACATCTAAGCATTTGCTAATAATACCTTCTTGAATCATAGAATGCGTAGAAAAATGAGAACAGAAATCTCCCTTCGAAAATCAAAAACTCGTTAGAGTCGAGAACAGTGAACCCTTTGGCGTCCTTGTCTTACCACGAATTCAGTTGTTGGTACAGTCGGTGAAAAAAAATATCCGAACACTATGGTTGATTACAGAATTCAGAAAAAAATATCTGGCAACGATTATTTTAGAAATTAGTGATCTGGCAACCTTCGTGTCACGTGACAGGAAGGTTGCCAGATCACTAATTTCTAAAAAAAAACGTTGCCAGATATTTTTTTCTGAATTCTGTAATCAACCATAGTGTTCGGATATTTTTTTTAGTATATATATAATGCAATGAATATGGAGCTTGTGCAGTTACCGTTCACAGCAAACTGAAGCGGTTGCGGTTAATGTTCACAACACATTGGATCGTGTGAACTCACAAAAACCTGGATCGTGTGGGCCCACTCACAGAAACGTTGAGCGTGTGCAGTTAATGTTCACAGCACATTGGATCGTGTGAACTCACAAAAACCTGGATCGTGTGGGCCCACTCACAGAAACATTGAGCGTGTGCAGTTACCGTTCACAGCAAACTGAAGCGGTTGCGGTTAATGTTCACAACACATTGGATCGTGTGAACTCACAAAAACCTGGATCGTGTGGGCCCACTCACAGAAACGTTGAGCGTGTGCAGTTAATGTTCACAGCACATTGGATCGTGTGAACTCACAAAAACCTGGATCGTGTGGGCCCACTCACAGAAACATTGAGCGTGTGCAGTTACCGTTCACAGCAAACTGAAGCGGTTGCGGTTAATGTTCACAGCACATTGGATCGTGTGAACTCACAAAAACCTGGATCGTGTGAACTCACAAAAACCTGGATCGTGTGGGCCCACTCACAGAAACATTGAGTGTGTGCAGTTACCGTTCACAGCAAACTGGAGCGTGTGCAGTAACTGCACACGCTCCAGTTTGCTGTGAACGGTAACTGGAGCGTGTACAGTTGCTGTACACGTTCCAGATATTTTTTCTGAATTCTGTAATCGACCATAGTGTTCGGATACTTTTTTCTAGCGACTGTACGTAAAATCAGTTTTTGCTTTGACCTGTCTTCTTGCTTTCTGTTTCGGAACAACCCCATCCTCGTGGAAATGAGGATCCCTGGCCCGGCACTAATGTCGTCTCGTGTGTGAACATCCCCATCGCTTGTTCTCTCTCAACAGCAGACCTTGAAACTTCAAGATGGCGAAAGGTAATGCTGCTGTTCACCCGAAATTCGGCATTGGGATGCTTAAGGTCAATGCGTCGTTGCCTTCAACGATTTCTTATTGTCTTATGGACAGTGAAATAGGAAGTGGTTTGTGCTGTTAATTAGGAGATGATTCTTTGATGAATTGTCGTTTTATCATCAAGACTTTCGAGGGAAGACTTCTTTTCAAGAAGGAAGTGCAGAGTTGGGTTGTTTTACCTCTGAAGGGCACTTTCTTTGCACATAATGGTCTAAATGACTAGGTCACAAGGACCCCGAAGGTTCAGAGAAGGTTGGGGGAGGAGACCCACCGGAACAACTGTTGGGAGACAGATGGTAGCCTCTCGTCAAGGCCATCCAGTGTGTTCTTTAACGTTGGGGTGTTGACCTCTGAAGGGCACTTTCTTTGCACACAATGGGCTAAATGGCCAGGTCACAAGACCCCGAAGGCTCAGAGAATGTTGGAAGAGAGGACCCACTGGAATACCTGTTGGTAGACAGATGGTAGCCTCTCGTCAAGGCCATCCAGTGTGTTCTTTAACGTTGGGTTGTTTGACCTCTGAAGGGCACTTTCTTTGCACACAATGGGCTAAATGGCCAGGTCACAAGGACCCCGAAGGCTCAGAGAAGGTTGGAGGAGGGGACCCACTGGAACAGCTGTTGGGAGCCTCCCGTCAAGGCCACCCAGCGTGTTCTTTAACGTGCACAGGGTATGGCTCTCCCGCACACGGGGCCACGGCTTAACGTCCCATCCGACGGATGGCGGCCTTTCCAAGCCCATCGGTGTCCCCTATTGACCGTGGGCAGGGAGTTTTGCGGAGATAAATCACAACGCTGACCCAAGTGGGGGGAGGTGTTAAGCACCTCTGTACCGTAACAGAAATATATTACCCCTGAAACATCTGCCTATAGCTGAGGTCTGACAGGAGTCCGTCAGTATAATATGAGCCATAAAGAAGCGGGCTTCACCAGGAACACAACACAGAAACATCCATACCTATGGAACTCTAACCCAGGTGACATAATTTAAAGTTCATATGAACAAAATGAAAAAATACCTTCATCAATGAGTAATCGACGGAAAAAAGAAATAGCCTTGAGAGTGTGAAAACAGATTTTGTAGAGAGAAGAAAAGGGAAAGAGGGGAACTTCCGAGTGAATTCTCTGTTTCCCATTGTGAAAGTGTTCGCGACCGATTTGTATTCAGCGAGGGGATGACACGCAACTTCGACTTGTTAAACAGCTCACTAATTAGAACTGAGGAAGAAAGAAGTCATTTCAGGTGGCGAGACTCTCGTTGCCCGAGTCATCGGACGGCAGACGGAGACAGAAAAGAGAAATACCCCTGAATGAAACGGAATTAAAAAAAAAACGGAATAATTCCTGTCGGGTTTTAACTATTTTATTGTCTGCAGCTCTGGGATTTAAACTCTTAACTGGGAGTGCAATAAAGAGATAAAAATTGATTTTTCTTTTTTTAGAAACAACATTCAATGCGAACTAGAAAATGTTTACTAATTCGTGGGGTTGGGTTGTTGGGTTGTTTTACCTCTGAGCGGCACTTTTTTTGCACACAATGGGCTAAATGGCCAGGTCACATGGACCCCGAAGGCTCAGAGAAGGTTGGGGGAGGAGACCCACTGGAACAGCTGTTGGGAGACAGATGGTAACCTCCCGTCAAGGCCATCCAGCGTGTTCTTTATCGTGCACAGGGTATGGCTCTCCCGCAAACGGGGCCACGGCTTAACGTCCCATACGACGGACGGCGGCGTTTCCAATCCCATCGGTATCTCCTAGTGACCGTGGGCAGGGCGGGGAATTTTGCGGAGATAAATCTCAACGCTGACCCAGCTGGGACTCGAACCTACGAACTACAGATTACGAGCCTGGCGCGCTACCGACTGAGCCATCCCCGCCCCACAAATTCGTGGGGATTTCCTTCGAGATGACTGTAGGCTCGGCTTCTTGCACATCTTGGAGTTTTAATTTTTCTCTCCATTAATAATATATATCAGTGGTTCTCAACCTTTAATGCTTCACGTACCCCCTGGAAATGTGTTATGTACAGTCGCTCAAAAAAAAATATCCTAACCCTATGGTTGATTACAGAATTCAGAAAAAATATCTGGCAACGATTATTTTAGAAATTAGTGATCTGGCAACCTTCGTGTCACGTTTTTCAGCGACTGTACAGTTCATTCCTAATATTATAAGGCAATAAAAATAAATAAATACCCCCTCAAGCAGCTGCTTGCCACAGAGGTCTGACAGGAGCCTGTCAGTTTATATGCCATAGTAGAAGGTCTGTGAGGATGGCCGGACCTCAGCAGAAAAACGACGCATACATCCATGCCTTAACCCGGGGTTCGAACCCAGGTCCCTTTCATCAGTAGCCAAGCGCGCTAACCACTCGGCCATGGGACGGCTAAGGCAATAAATTAAAAAAAAACTCCAAATAAGACAGGAAGTGCCAGTGTGAAATTCTTTTTCTAGCGAATGGAAGAATAAATTTATATTCTGTGTTTCTGAAATTTCCCTTCGAACTTGTGCGATTTCTATATATCATAAACTATACGGTAGACATAAAATTTTCTGTAATCAAGAATAGGGTTTTCCTTGGCGGAATAGTTAGCTCGCTTGGCTACTAATCTAAGGGACCTGGGTTCGAGGCCCGGGTTAAAGCATGGATGTATGTGTTGTTTTTCTGCTGAGGTTCTGCCATCCTCTCAGACCTTCTACTTTGGCATATAAACTGACAGGCTCCTGTCAGATCTCTGTGGCAAGCAGCTGCTTGAGGGGGTATTTATTATTTTAGCCGTCCCATGGGCCAGTGATTAGCGTGCTTGGCTACTAATCTAAGGGACCTGGGTTCGAGGCCCGGGTTAAAGCATGGATGTATGTGTTGTTTTTCTGCTGAGGTTCTGCCATCCTCACAGACCTTCTACTATGGCATATAAACTGACAGGCTCCTGTCAGATCTCTGTGGCAAGCAGCTGCTTGAGGGGGTATTTATTATTTTAGCCGTCCCATGGGCCAGTGATTAGCGTGCTTGGCTACTAATCTAAGGGACCTGGGTTCGAGCCCCGGGTTAAAGCATGGATGTATGTGTCGTTTTTCTGCTGAGGTCCTGCCATCCTCACAGACCTTCTACTATGGCATATAAACTGACAGGCTCCTGTCAGATCTCTGTGGCAAGCAGCTGCTTGAGGGGGTATTTATTTTTTCAATAGATCCAGTGACCATTAGGTACGTATCCTAGGTTCTACTTTTTGTGAAATTCGCTGTAATGGATGCAAGATTTCGAGAAAGAGACAATTGAAGCTTCCAATCCTTTTCTGGGATTTGACTCCATCTTTGACCTTACACATCAAGCACAAAAAACGGGATTAATATTTAACAACACGTTTAAATATCACAGCCGTCCCGTGACCGAGTGGTTAGCGCACTTGGCTACTGATCTAAGGGACCTGGGTTCGAGCCCCAGATTAAGGCATGGGTGTATGTGTCGTTTTTCTGCTGAGGTCCTGCCAGACTTCTACTATGGCATATAAACTGGCAGGCTCCTGTCAGACCTCTGTGGCAAGCAGCTGCTTGAGGGGGTATTTATCTTTATTTTTTATAAAATATCACACATGGAATTTTCAAGCCCTCACTGATGAAAAACGCACCAATCTAACTTACGTCGTCTGGTTTTACTTCCAGCTGAGGGGCGAGGGTGGCTCAGTCGGTAGCGCGCCAGGCTCGTAATCTGTAGTTCCCAGGTTCGAGTCCCAGCTGGGTCAGCATTGAGATTTATCTCCGCAAAATTTCCCGCCCTACCCACGGTCAATAGGGGACACCGATGGGCTTGGAAAGGCCGCCGTCCGTCGGATGGATCGTTAAGCCATGGCCCCCTGTGCGGGAGAGCCATACCCTGTGCACGTTAAAGAACACGCTGGATGGTCTTGACGGGAGGCTACCATCTGTCTCCCAACAGCTGTTCCAATGGGTTCCCTCCCCCAACCTTCTCTGAGCCTTCGGGGTCCTTGTAACCTGGCCATTTAGCCCATGGTGTGCAAAAAAGTGCCGCTCAAAGGTATAACAACCAAACTTCGAGCTGAGGAAAATTATCTCTTCATTTCGTATCTTTAAAAGTCGTAGTGGTAATAGACTCATTATTTAAAATAATTTTATCGCTGGAAATCCCATTATCGCTTGGGATAAGAATGAATAATTATTAACGGAAATCCATTGATCACGATGTTCGAGAGAAGTTTTCATTGTTACGTGTCCAACAAAGCAACCAGGGAACGCAATTATCGTATTCAAATCAGATTACGAAACAGTGAAGATCCACGTGTTTTTTTATTGTAATATTAGTTTACCAGCACATGAGCAATTGATGATATCGTTCTCTGTTAGTAAGTTAATTAAATCTTGCTTAATAGTCTCCCAGGGCAATCAATGGCTGTTATTATTATTTGCTCTCATCATCCTTTAAACAGCAGCCTACAGAGGAGGATAAAAATACCTCTTAGTTAGCAGAAAGCGGAACTAAACAGAAAAGGAACACAAAAGCAAAAATTCTAATGTGAAAAAGTATAATGCTTAAGCATCACAATGGCCATTGATTCATTGCCGCTCTTATAATGCGCAGAGGATGTAGCTGAATCATCTCTCCTCTATTTATCCCTCACAGAGCTCCATCAGGAGAAGATAAAAACAGAAGAAAAAAAAGACCGAAACCTTTTGCTGCAACAGAACGTGCCTCTAAGTATAACCGTTGTTAGAGCTGATGGAAAATGGAGAACCCTTCGGGACAAGGGTTCCAGATGAACGAATTCAGGTGGAGTCGGTTGTTAAATCGTTAAATGCCGGGTTAAAGGGGGCGGGGTGGCTCAGTCGGTAGCGCGCCAGGCTCGTAATCTGTAGTTTCCAGGTTCGAGTCCCAGCTGGGTCAGCGTTGAGATTTATCTCCGCAAAATTCCCCGCCCTGCCCACAGTCAGTAGGGGACACCGATGGGCTTGAAAAGGCCGCCGTCCGTCGGATGGGACGTTAAGCCGTGGCCCCGTGTGCGGGAGAGCCATACCCTGTGCACGTTACAGAACACGCTGGATGGCCTTGACGGGAGGCTACCATCTGTCTCCCAACAGCTGTTCCAGTGGGACCCCTCCCCCAACCTTCTCTGAGCCTTCGGGGTCCATGTGACCTGGCCATTTAGCCCATGGTGTGCAAAAAAGTGCCGCTCAGAGGTAAAACAACCCAACCCAAGCCGGGTTAAAGACATCTGACGAGCGAATCAGGCCACATTTGCATCAGATATTTATGTTAGGCTTAGATGTATTACCTTAAGGAATGTATCACCGATACCAAGAGCTATTTAAAGCGGGCTTATTGACTTTTGTAAAACCACTTTGTTTCCTTCAAATGCTCTAAATCAGTGGTTCTCAACCTTTTATTTTTCACATACACTCGCTCAAATAAATATCCGAACACTGTAGTTGATTACAGAATTCAGAAAAAATATCTGGCAAAGTTTTTTTTTTTGAGAAATTTGTGATCTGGCAACCTTCGTGTCAGCCGTCCCGTGGCCGAGTGGTTAGCACGCTTGGCTACTGATCTAAGGGACCTGGGTTCGAGCCCCGGATTAGGCATGGATGTATGTGTCGTTTTTCTGCTGAGATCCTGCCATCCTCTCAGATCTCCTACTGTGGCATATAAACTGACAGGCTCCTGTCAGATCTCTGTGGCAAGCAGCTGCTTGAGGGGGTATTTATTTATTTTTTTATAACCTTCGTGTCAGGACACGAAGGTTGCATATCACTAATTTATATATTTTTAATATCTTTTTCATTACTTTCATTGGTGGTCAAATGCACGCTCACAGCTCTGTTCCAGTTATCCTCAGTTGCTGAAAGAAAAAGTTCAGTTATAACCAGCGAACGGGAGGTTTCAGATTCAAGTTTACAATCAACCAGTTTATGCAACTTTGAAATTAAAAATAAATCTAGACAAAATTCAGGTTATGCATAACTAGCTGAATAGACTACTCAGGTTCCCAATCAAACACCAGTATAACGTTCAGAATTACAGCCAACTACCCATTACATTATTCAGATTAAACTCAACCATCCTGTGCAACGTTCAGATTCACAACCAACCATCCTGTGCAACGTTCAGATTCACAACCAACCATCCTGTGCAACGTTCAGACTCGCAACCAACCATCCTGTGCACGTTCACATTCGCAACCAACCACCCTGTACAACGTTCAGATTCATAGCCAACCACCATGTGCAACGTTCAGATTCACAACCAACCATCTCACGAATTGTATAGGTTCAAATAAGACGGATGTATAGGTATGCGCATAAGTAAGGCCCCATTCTGCAGAAAGGTTCCCATATTCCCATTTTCCGGCATATTTAAGCGAATGAATAAGCCTTCCAAAGGTCAGCGCAAAGGGCCCAAGTAAACCTTTGGGTCCGTAATGCAACGAGAACTGCAAGAGATTTCTTGACCAACTTAGATTGCTGCCGATAGAATCCCAACAACACCCTAGCGGAGATTCCACGAAACAGACAGTGAAGCAATCCAGCGAGGCAGGCCGGATTCGTATGCATCTATTCAGAGCATCATTTAGAGTCCCCTTTCAGCATATTGGGAGGAAAAGAGAGATGGAGGGGGGGGGGAGAACAATGTGAACTGAAAAACTACGCTTGAACAAACAGACCAAAACATCGCGTTAAATTAATCATCTTCTCTGATGTTGCAGCATGCGAGTATGTGTACCATGGATGCATTATTATGTATTATTATGCAAGGTCATTTGAACTCGCAGAACCGCTTTTTCGCCTCCGAGGTCACAGATATAACGGGCCAGAAAGAATGGCTTCTATTTATTTTTGTTTACTGCTGCTGCGCGTGAGATTGTTCGTAGGCAGAGAGGTCTCGGACACAGCTGGCTGGCAGTGTGCAGAGATGCGGTTTCAGCCGCAGAAGGAGATTTTTCTTGGAGTGACCGACTGCCTCGGATGAGAAATGAAGTCATTCGGAATGGGCAATGGAGAGTGGCAGAAAGGCCAGTCGGCCAATCAGGTCTTCTCACTGGCAATAAAAACTTTTTTTCGTTATTTTGTTATTCACTTTCGTGTTTGCGCTTTTTCACAGTTTGATCATCGAACACATTTCAAACTAGAATTTCAGTTTGTAGTACGGGTGAGGTTTGGCTCGGTCTGTAACGCACCAAGCTCGTAATCTGTCGCTCCCAGGTTCAAGCTCCAGTTATGCCCGTGTTGAGAGAACGGAGACACCGATGGGCTTGGAAAGACAGCGATTCGTGACAGCGACAAAGACAAGACAGCGAAGCAAAGACAGCCATCGTATATGTTGCGCCGTCAGTAGCAGAAAGTTGGTGGGTTGTTTCACATCCAAGCGACACTTTTTTTGCACACAATAGGCTAAAGGGCATGGTCACAAGGACCCCATGGGCTCAAAGAAGGTTGAGGGAAGGGGACCCACTGGACAGCTGTTGGGAGACAGATGGTAGTCTCCCGTCAAGGCCATCCAGCGTGTTCTTTAACGTGCACAGGGTATGGCTCTCCCGCACACGGGACCACGGCTTAGCGTCCCATCGAACGGACGGCGGTTTTCCAAGTCCATCGATGTCCCCTACTGATCGTAGGCAGGGCGGGGAGTTTTGAAGAGATAAATCTAAACGCTGATCCAACTGGGACTCGAACCTGGGAACTGCAGATTACGAGAATGGTGCGCTACCGACTGAGCCACCTCCGTCCCCAGAAACTCTGCGGAATTTCAAACCTGGCGCGTCGTTCTATGCCAAATGGAGGCAAATTGCGATCTTCATGTGTTAGAAAGGTACAAATGGGTTCAAAGGTTTAATTCGCATCGCAAATCTCAGGAAATATACGAAATTTCAGATACGACATGGAGTCGCCCAATGGGGGGTGGGGGGTGGAAGAGATATGAAGAGGCGACGCAGACGACGGTTTCTCGTTGTGTTTATTGAGGCTATGACTTAATATAGTAGCTCTAGCAGGGTTAGATCTGGCAAAAAAAAAATAAGGAGGGAGGGGGAGCGAGGCAATGGAGCCAAAAAAAAGGTCAGGGGGAGGTAAGAGACTGGATTTACGATGCAGTGTAACGTTTCCTCCTTCGTTTTAGGGGACGGGGATGGCTCAGTCGGTAGCGCACCAGGCTCGTAATCTGCAGTTTCCAGGTTCGAGTCTCACCTGCACCAGCATTGATGTTTATCTCTGAAAAACTCCATCCCTCCTGCCCTCGGACAATAGAAGACACCGATGGGCTAGGAAAGACCGCCGTCCGTCGGATCGGACGTTAAGCCGTGGCCCCCCTGTGCGGGAGAGCCATACCCTTGCCTGGA